>PVIY010025698.1:0-36339 GCA_004026745.1 Myrmecophaga tridactyla | reverse complement strand
CCAGGCTGAGTAGGATGGCAATCAGTGTTCCCAAAGGTTCATTCATTTCTTCCCCACCATCTCACCTCCCCTGGGAAGGCTCAGCTGCCTGGGTTACCTTAGGACACCTCTTCACCATGTTTAGGTTTATTCTGGTGGTTTCTTCTCCACACCTCTCCACTCCCGGGGCTCTCTTCCCTTCCACTTCACACTCTATAGCTGCACATGGCCAGCTCCCACAGAGGGAACTACTGTAGGTGGGAGAGCAAGATTCTAGGCAGAGAAACCAAGGAAGGTGATGGTTGGCAGGGGCAGGGGACATCCCTGGAATTTGTCTGGAAAGAGCTGTCCCAAATCTTCTGTTTTGGCTTCTTCTGGTACTGCTCAGATGCACAAGAAGTTAAACGCAGGAGGCTCTCCTGTCAAACCGTTTATTTCCAAGCTGAGTGAATTCCAGTGTAGTCCTCACCAGGTCTGGCTCTCTGCTACCAGTCAGTACCTTCCCACATTAACCCTTTGCTACCTTGCCTGTCCCTAGCCCTAGAGGAATTTTGCAAGATGACAGATTTTAGTGACTACTCTTTTATATTGCTAGCAAATCTCTCACAGCCATCCAGCTGTATTATAGCACAGTTAGCTCTTCTACAGTTTTAATCCTGTGCCCAAATTAGAGCTGCATGCAGTAAAAGCCAGTTGGCACTCACTTGGCTACAGAGAATATAGCTCATTTTTTTCTGTTCCTGACATCGGTGCTATACACACAGCTTCTGCTGTGTTAACATTTCTCTTCAGAGAAAGCAACAAAGTTTAGTGTAATGAGCATAAATGAGCCTAGGAGGAGTTCTGAGGTTTAGTCCTGCCTAGAAGTTGGCATGTCTCTTTCCTTCTCTGTTTATCTATAAAATGAGGGTGAATGTTTAGGATCTCCCCAGACTTGAGAAGCTTACCCCTTTTCTGCCATCAGTGCATGATCTCAGCTCCTTTAATTGGAACTTCTAGTGGCAGGTGAGTGTGTGTGTTCATGTAAGGTCTTAGTGGTCCCCCATTCCACCCCTCGCGGTCCTCTTCCCTGACTCCATGTAGGCCAGAAGTGTGGAATTAAACACAAATATTAGCCATCTGAAGAACGTGGTAAAAGAGAGGGAATAAGGACTCAGCCCCAGAGGAGCTCCTGGAGACTTGCTTTTCCTTCCTGCTTGCCCCCAGTGTTAGTGCAGGAGTAAGGATACACGTGGGATAGTGGGTGTGTGCCACATACATTTAAAGACATGTGCACAGGGTCACAGATGCATTCCAGAGCTGTCCTTTCCTTGCAGTCCCCCCACATTTTTGCATTCTCCTTCATGGTGGCATCTGCTCTGCCTCTCCATGCTTGGTCCTATATCCCCCAGTAGGTCAGTGTTTTCTGGTCCTCCACCCCTGCCCACCCAGCCGCCTGCCAGCCTGCCAGTCCGCCAGCCTGCCTGCTTGTCTGGCTGCCCTGCCTCTGGATCCAGCTTGGCAGGGAGCCCTGGGCATCGGGCCAACTCCTCCTCCCCATCCCTGACCCCGCCCCCTTTCTCACTCCTGCCTTGCCTGAAGCGTGCCAGGTCCACCCCCTTCAGAAGTCTTCCTGGACAATTTTTTTTTTTTTTTCACCTCCAATCCACTCTGTAAGGATGAGGGGGTGGGATGGGAAGTAAAGACTAGGACAGTGGTGATCTTCTGGAAAGGGCAGAGGTTGACACTTCAGGGCATCTTGCAGGTATGACTTCCAGCTGGGAGAAACAACTTGGAGGGGCCAGCTCTGGGAGAGGGCTTTGACCCTGGTGTCAGCCACAGGGGGCCTTTTTGAGGAGTCCCCAGAACACCCTCTTCAGAAGGGATCTAGAGGACCGACCTCCGCTGCTGCCAGGTTAACCTTCTCCATTCCTTTCTCCCATCCCCAAGCTGGTCCTCGCTGGACTGTAACCTCCGTGAGGACAGGTGCCCAGGCCCAGCACTATACAACAGAAATGCATTGTGAGCCACATAAGCTTCAAGTTCCTAGTAGCCACACTAAAAGTGTTAGAAAAAATAGGTGAAACTAATTTAAAAAACCTACCTCCCCCCAAAAAGTCTAACCCATTATATCAAAACATCATTTCGACTTGCAGTCAATACAAACAATTACTAATGAAATTTTACATTTTGGGGGCGCTAAGGCTTAGAAATCCCACCCCAATTCTTTTGTTAAATTTTCTTTGGAAATAATTGATTTGTATTTAGGTAAATAAAATTTGAGATTCAGTTCCTCACACACATTTCTAGTGTTCAGTATGGCTGGTGGCTTCCTTTTTGGGCAGTGCAGGCCCAGTACATGGGTCCTCAGTAAACATCTGTGGAATGCTTCCAGCAGCTGAGCTCGGTCCCAGAAACCTTAAGGAAAGTTCTGGCTGCTCATTAGAAATCTGTACTTGCTAGATTAAGTGAGGAGGGTGTGTTTCTACAAGTATGAAGCATCTTTTCCAGTATCCCAGTAATAACCACCACCCCTGCCCCCCTTCAAGCTTCATTTTATAATTGCCACAGTCCAGTTGCTTCCCAACTTTTTGGAGAGATGTCTGAAGGCTTGACTGAAGACCCAGGCATCACTGGGGTATTAGTTGTGTAGGAGAAAGGAGGGTGTCTTAACTTTGGTTTGTGGATGGATTCCAATGTCTCGGTCAGTCCCTGAAATCTTGAGATGGTGTGCGTAATGTTTGCATTTTTCTCTGGGGGAAAAGTGTTCTTACCTCCATTGCATTCCTAATGGGGAAAAAAGTCTTAAAAAAGAACCACTTCTTTAGACCATCACAATCAGGGCACACAAAGTCCCTCTACTTAAGAAGTTGGGTTCTCCAATAGGTAGATGGGGGTCGATCCCTGGCTGGAGGCACACGCCGCTGTAAATGCCTGGCCAGTGGGGGAAAGGTTCCCTCAGTTTAACCAAGATGGAGTAACTCTACTCCTTGTTGCTCAAATGTGAGAAACTGAGGTCCAGAGGGTTGAAGTCTTGCCCAAGACCACACAGCAACCCTGCTAGTCAGAGAGAGGTATGGCCTGGGGGAGGGTGGAGGTGAAGGATCAAATCTGAAGATCCCATTTAATCCTCGTTCTCTGTGGGAGATGAAAGTCCAGGCTTGACTCAGGACAGGGGCCTCTGGGGCTTGGGCCCAAAGCTTGACAAGGTACCTAAACCCATTCCTGTCGCCTTTCTCCCTACCTTCAATTGGTTCCTTCTACTCTGGCTTAGAGGGACTCCTCCCTCTCCCACCTCCAGGGAGATGTGAGGCCATCAACCTCTTCTCTGGGTTTGGGAGTGGAAGAAGAGGAAGGAGCCGGTTTGCAGAGGATTAGGAACCCCCCCACCCCACCCCTGCCAGGGTCAGCTTTTAGCTTCTCTCCCTTGAGACCTGGAGTCCTGTCCCCACTGTGCACTCTGCCCTCTCGGGAGGCACCCTTCTGAGAAGGGTCTGCTCGCTGGGCCTGCTCTGCCCTCCAGTGGACCCGGGCACTCACCCCTCTGCCCCAGCAGCTTCTTGCCAGGACCCAGATTCTTGCTGATAAGATCAGTGATAAGAAAACCTTTAGAGCCATTAATTTGGATGATTTCAAAATTAGGTTAGCCAGAATTACCTTTTTCCTATGAGCAAAAAGTAAACATATACAAAATTTAAAAAGGTAATGTGTAATCAACCCCCATGTGCCCATCACCTAGCTTTAACAATTACCAACTCACAGTCGATGTTTTCATCTCCCCGTTTATTTTGAAGCAAATCCTAGATATGCCATTTATCTGTAAATAAGTCAGTTTGTGTTTCTAAAATAGAATTTAAAAATCACAGTATGATTTAAAAAGTAACAATAATTTAGTATCCATTATCTAGACAACATTCAGTTTTCCATTGAATCACTTTTCAGCTAACTATGGCAATATGCAGCTGGAGAAAGAAGTTAATAATGTAAGGAACAGGTGGGGGGTTCTGACTTATTGGAGAGCAACAACCCCCTAGCAGGGGCACTGTTCACTGTGAGGTTATGTGAACTCTTACTCTGAATTTTAATTTGTTCTAACAAGACTCTCCTTTGTCAAAGGTTTTTTATGCCATCAAAGAGGCCACCCAGAGGACAGTGCAAAGAACTCCCAATCAGGGAGGTTTTGGGTTCAAATCGTGGCTCTCGGTAGCTGTGGCCCTTGGACGAGATGCTCAATCTCCTAATCCCAGTGTAGTTTGGGATTGTAGGGTGATACCACTTTCATGGGTGTTGGAAGGACTGTGTGAGATGATGGATCTCAGACCCTGGCTTCTTGGAAACACTTATCCAGTGTTAGTTCCCTTCCTTTAAATTTTCTTTTAGGCTCTTCCTTCCCATTCAGTCTGTCAGCGACACCTGAATTCTTGAGAGTGAAAAGGTTGCTCCCTGTGCTTCCTGAATCTTTTACTTTCTTAACTCCAAACCTGTTGCCCAGATGCTCTCTCCCTCTGTTCCCTCCTGGGATTTCTGTTGGGTTTGGGGAGAATGGCCACTCGGTCCCTGTGGCACTCTCCTCTCTGGGAGGCAGCTGTAGAGATGAGTCCCCTGGGGCTGCTGCTTGCTCTGCTGTCAGAGCTGGCAAAGGGCAGCACCTGAAGTCCCAGGTTTTGGCACCAGGCGAATAATTATTCTGGTGCAACCACTGCCTTTATTGCCAGGGGCTGGAAGCTTCATTCTTTCAATCAACAGGATTACGTGTTAAAGACACAGCCAGTCTCTTCCCTTTTCTGAGCAACAAACGTTAGGGTTTAGGAGTTCCAGGCCCACAGAAGGTACTTAGAAAAGCCATTACCCATAGGGTAATGACACTGTTTGACCCTCATGGGAGCTGATCTACTGGGGAGCCCTGGGCCAGACCAGAACCCTTCAGTTGTGGGATCACAGGGAGGTGGGAATCTGGGGGAGGTACTAGGCAGCGTAGCAGCTATTTCTCCCCAGTGCAGAAGTCTTCATGTGCTTTGATAACTGTTAGGCTCCACTCTGGGGCTGCAGCTCATGGTCTGCCTGCCTATCTGCCCCTTTCCATGCCTATCTGGACACCTTCAGGGTCGTAGAACACTGAGCACTTACTACCTGGCAGGCTTCACACGCAGTCTTGTCTCTCCAAGTCCTCACAAAGACTTTCCAGTTTTCCACCAGAGGAAGCTGGAGGTACAGAGTGAAGAAGTGACCAGTCAGGGAGTTCTTAGCCACTCCCTCTGTGTCCTCAGGACACTGCCCCAGCCCTGCCCACCCTGGGCCTTCCCTAAATGCTGTGGAATGAATGAGTTACCTAGGGTTCCAGGAAAGGGAATACTGGCTGCAGTTGCCAACACGGCCTCATGTGCTCTGGGCCTGAAAGAAATTAGGTGGCACCGTACTTAACAGAAACCAGGCCTAGGGCTTAAAAGGAAAAGGCTTTTTGTGGCCTCTATTCTTCCAGGCCCTCCAGGCTTTAGGCAGGGCTGGGGGCTTTGCTGAAAGTTTGGAGGCCTGGAGGGGCCTGGAGTGAGTTCCCAGGGTGTGGTGTGTGCCCTGGAGGGGTGGGCGAGTCTCTGCTGGTTGGGGGTGGGGGAGGGCTGCTAGGATGAGTCTTCCCTCATTGGTTGGGTGGGCCTGCCCTCCTCCCCCTCCCTCTCCTGGAACATTCCAGACATTCCAGACAATCTGCCTGCCATTGCTTTTAGGATATGGATTAACATCCCAAGCAGAGATTTGATTTCGCCATTGCTACTTCCCTCCCCACCCCACACCCTCCCTGAGAAGAGAGGTCCTAAAACTAGGAGTTTGAAGTAGGAGAGATTTTTTTGTATTTGACCTTAGATTACAGTACAGGGGCCATCTTGAAAGAGTGAGTTTCAAACTGGACTCCTGCACTGGGGTTGCTTTAGGCCCCTATTGGTTTGAACTTTCAGTAACTTCTGCCTCCCTGTCCTTCAGCCGGAGGGGTTTGCATGCCCCGTCTTGGACTTGGGTGATCCTTGCTATGATGTCAGGCTAGGCAAGTGTTCTTAACCTTCCAATTTGATTTCACTGTGAAGGTTTCTGCATTTTCTCTATGTCCATTTGGTCTGTCCAGTGGGTTGTATGGAAAATCCCTCACCAGGGCAGATGTTGGATCCCCTTTTGGCCAATAAATTGAGTCTCAAGTCTGTTGGGATCAGAGGACTTGGAATGGAACTTGTTTCTGATCCTTACTGTTTTGTCCTGCTATTATCTGACCTCCTGAACACTGGGGGGTTTTTTTTGTTTGTTTTTTTGCATGGGCAGGCACTGGAAATCGACCCTGGGTCTCCGGCATGGCAGCTGAGAGCTCTGCCAGTACGCTACCATTGCCTGCCCTGAACACTGTTTTTGAACTGACTGAAACAGAAATCCACCTACATAGATGGCCATCCATACTTATCCTCCACACGCCCCAAGTTATTTCATCTTGGGAAGAGGTTTCCCTAACATATTTCAGTGATAAAGACTCTCCACACTCGTAAAATTGTAACGCTAGATGACATCCTAGAGACCCTTCATTTTTTATTTTATAACTAAAAACATGAAGTCAGGGATGCAGGAAGGGTGAGCTGGCCCAGGACAGCAAAGATTGAAAACATTTACAGTGAGAGTGCAGCATCCTTTCCTTCGCCTCTGGAGATCCGGCCAGAGCTGACATGGTCCTCATTGAGGGCTGAGACTGTACGTGGCTTTATCAGATTTACAGTCAGGGGCAGTTGGCTGTTTAGAACTGGACTTTCTTGCTTCTTAACCCAGTTCTCCCACAGGCCATTAGAATGTTGTTGACTATATCCCTGGCCTAGGAGGCCTTCTGAGCAAGGATATACAAAAACATAAATGATAATTGACAACCCAGATCAAGTTAATTTAGATGTTTTTAAACCCAAGGGTTAGGGCATTGATTTGGGTGACCAGCAATTGTCCTAGGAATCAGCTCTAAAAGACTTCCTTAAGGAATATACTTAAGAGGCATTTGGAAAATGGGAAGGAGAAAGTAAAATAGTAATGGGGAAAGGTGGTGGTCCTGATGTTAGTGTGTGTGTGTGTGTGTGTGTGTGTGCAAGAGAGAGAGAAAGAGAGAAATCATTCTCACCATAGTATCTCTACAGATGCACGTATTATTACACTTAAGTGTTTACTCCAAGCCTTTTGCTAGTAAATACTTTATAAAAGTTATCCTATATCTTTCTAACACCCTGTGAATAGGCATTATTCCTGTTTTACAAGGAATTGAAATGGGCTTTAGAGAAGTTAAATAATCTTTTTAAGATCAGTGTTACTTAGAGGAGCACAATTTTAAATCTATATCTGTGTACTGTTTCCTTGCTGTCATTTGCTTACATGTATGTCTCCCTTGATGAATTGTGAGCATCTTGAAGCTGGGCACTTCGGGTCTGTTTGCTGGTCACTGTGTTCCCAGCATCTAGAACAAAGTGTAGGATGAAGTGGGCGCCAGTTCAATAACTGTGAGCTGAATTAACAATATCTTATTTAGCTTTTCATTTCCAGTGTCTGGAACATAGTGATGATTACAAGTGCTTTTGGAATAATGGAATGAGTGAGGAAGCTAAGCTATTGAAGACAAAGGTGAGGCAAAAAAAGCAGTGTGATTTTTAGGAAATTTTGCTACCTTAGTGCTTAGAGCATCTGATTCTGCATTCCTATCTATGGTAGCATTGATATTAATTTTGCTCTCTTAAGTGAGGTTTCCTTATTCCAAATCTCCATTCTCAAAAGGTTATTATTCTTAGCCTCAGAGAGTTTGATATTGGTGAACAAAAGTAGGGAGAAAAGAGTGGGGCTTAAATGAGATACTGCAATATAACAGGGCCCTAAGGTGTCCAGAGTTTTCTCTAACCTTCTTCTCTCTTTAATTACAGGAGTCGGAAAATTCAGATCCGAAATATTCCACCCCAGCTCCGATGGGAAGTAAGTGTAACTCTAAATGGGATGGGGAGTGAAGATTGGAAAATAAGTTGGGCTCAGCCTGGGTTGGCATGGTGGGGGGGCGGTTCCCAGTGGTCTGGGGCAAGTCAGCGATGCTAGTTCTGAGGGGGATTGATCATGTCTCATCCTTAACCTGGGACTCCACCAAAGTTAGCCCTTTCGGTTGCCCTATGGTGAGAGGTGTTAGGGGGATGGGAAGGGTGTTCTCTGAGCCCCAAACCTGGTATGAGCAGAAGTTGATTTAGGTTTCTGGGTGGCCCAGACCTTCTTCCAGAATGGCTCTGGCAGGGCCCTTGATGCAGAGTTAAAGTATATTCTTGAAATACACCCCTCACTGGTGTTGCTGTCAGCATTAGTTCCCTAGAAAGGGCTAACTGACTAGGTTACTATCCTGTGTCCCAGCCCTGTGGGGAGAAGGGTATCATGACTGCTTTAGTGGCAGCTCCTGGGATGCCCAAGATTACCCTTCCTCCCTTCCCCGTGCTCCTCTAGGTCCTGGACAGCTTGCTGGCTCAATATGGCACAGTAGAGAACTGCGAGCAAGGTAAGAGTAGGCAGAGGCCTGGCGTGGTAGAGTCTGGGGATCTGCTCTGCTTTACTTTCCATTACCAAATCGACCTGAAGACCCACAGAAGACAGACGGACAGGGTGTGGTATGGAAGGAAATACACTGGACAGGGGACCCAGACCCCTGATTCTGATTTTGGCTTTACAGCTTCTCTCTTGGACCAGGTTTCCCCTCTGTTAACTTAGAGGTTTGTTCAATGATAACAAAGCCACTCATTCCCAGCGTGGAGTCTCTAGTGTCCTGGGAGTTATCCAAGGTTCCAGAAAGTGTGCATTCAACCCACGTCTGTAGCTCTTTCCCTTTAAAAGCTCCAAAAGTTGACTTTAAAGCTTTCTTCATTTTTGCTGGAATTATCAACTGGTTATCTCTTTCATGTTAGGAGTTCTGTTTGGCAGCTATATATATGTCTTTGGTCAATGTAAAAAAAAAATGGGAGGGGATTTATTAGTTGGTTAATACAGTTTTATGGGAGACAAAATCTTCTAAGTAAACCCACAAAGAAAAAATAATAAAGGAACTTTAGGTTATACAAAGTTTGCTATGACTTTTGAGGTTTCTCTATTACTATAAGTAATGGAATAATAAATAATTAATAAATATATTATAAATTATAAGTAATTTATTAAGTATTATAAATTTTTTTGCAAGGAAATGAGCTTAAATGAACTATGGAATGATTTTGTTTGGACACAAGGTAGAGCTTGATCTTTAGGTAGACGAGACGCTAGTTTGGGTTTGGAGATTTTCAAGAAACAAATAATCTCCTTGTTTGAGATTTCAATATTCATCTCCCAAATTCTTTGTGGAAAGGGGCAAGCTATAAATAATTATAAAGGATGAAACTATTCACCTGCCCAAAGTTAAGTGCTGAATTAATCAAACAGGTTGTATCCTGCTCTAATCATGTAGCTTAGCTTTTATCATAAACTCCAGGACACAACTGGACTCACTGATAACCACTGCCCAGTACTGCACATGCTCAGACTAGTGAATAAGTTACTCTTGGACAAATAGAGAGCGAGATTGAGCCAGTGGTGGGGCAGCCCATGCTTGACTTTACTGGGCGCTCCAGCAGGAGTCAAGACTAGTTTAAATTTATCCAAGGAGCTAGAGCCCACCATACTCGGAAGGGATATCTGCTACCTGAAATGACGGCATGGGGGAACATTTGATTTTGTTGGACATTAGAGAAAAGTCTTCAAGTCTGCTCATGCCGCTTTCTCAGCTAGGTCTACTCTGTCCACCCTATTTAAAACCAGACTCTCTCCCCATTCCCCTCACTCTGAGTTATTTTTCTCCTTAGCACTGCCTTCTAATATTTTATATAATTTGTTTATTATGTTTATTGCCACCTCCCCCAACTGGAATGTAAGCTCCATGAAGGCAGGGTCTTGGGATTCATTCATTGCTGTGGTTTCCAGTGACAAGAGGAAGGTTGTTATATTGTCTCAGTTTCCCAGGTCTTCTGTAACAAAGAACCACAGACTAGTTGGCTTAAATGACGGGTGCTTTTTTTCTCATGGTTGGGGGGCTTGAAGTCCAAAATGAAGGTATTGTAGGATGATGCGTACTCTGAAGCCTGTAGTGTGCTGGCGATGGCTTTTCTGCAGTTCGTAACTGAGTGGCCATCTCCTTCTTGGCTCTCTCCTCCTGAGTCCAAATGTCCTCTGCTTAGAAGGACTCCAGTGAAATTGGATTAATCTACCCTGATCCAGTTTGGCATCACCTTGACCAATAACATCTTCAAAGTTCCTATTTACAAATAGACTTACAGCCACGACTCCTGGGGTTAGGACTTGAACATATCTATGTGGGGACATGATTCAGTCCATAACAGTTGCTCTTGCAGAACGTTCCTCACCAGTGAAAAGGGAAAGCCTTGCTAACGAAGGCCAGAGGGCTTACATGGATGGGACTGACATTTCATGGCCAAATGCCTTATCCTCGGTTTTATGGGGGCAGAGGCTTGATTTTTGTAAATGCCCCCCCAGCCCAGGGTGGAGCAGACCCAGGGGACCCAAATTCACAAGACACAGAAACATAAGACAAGTTGGGTTTGTTAGAATGAAAGGTATGTGTCCTGATTGCCTGGAATTCTAAAGTCAGCTGTCCTTCCCTGCAGAAAAGGGTACACGGGGAATCAAATCAAAATTGAAAGGCTGCTCATAATCAGAGCCTAGGCCTTTGTTTGATGTGATTAATGGCTGGTGTCACAAAGCTACAATGGCCTCCTGTGTCCCATCTCCATTGCCGTGATGTTTGGAACACTCAATTCTGGGAATCCTTTTCCTGGAAAAGTACACAAAATTCCTGTTTGTTTTTTAGACTCCACAACAGCCACTCTCCTGTTATTCAATTTAGCTAGGTCATCATATACCTAATGCCTTTTGCATTTGGTTGCATTCTGGTCCTTGAGGACACAAGAGGCCCCTAGAATGGATTTGGGTGTTCTTCAAGTCTTTTCAACTCTATCTTTGCCATACTTTACAAAGGTTTACTTGTACAGATTCCTAATCTCAGCCAATGTGTGATTTTTTTTCTTTTTAAAATAGTTTGACCTAAAGGTGAATTTATCTCCCAGGTTCAGGGGTGATGGTGCTGGGCCTGTGCTCTGCACAGCTGCTGGTATGGTGGCTGCACCCTTTTACATACCCAGATGTCTTGGGAGCTGAGTAAGAAAATCAAAGGAAAGTAAGGAAAGGAAAATGCAAGGTTAATTTGAATTTTTCAGTAGCCCTGGTGGAAGGGGAACCTAAAGGGAGAGCGTTTTGCCTTTTTCATTCTAGCGTTTTGAATATAATATACATATAAGCACAGGGTAGTTGCTTGATGCTTTCTTGACTCACAATACCCCATCATTTCATACTGTTCTAACACTGGCTTCTGTTTTGCTCCTCCAGTGAACACGGAGAGTGAGACGGCCGTGGTGAATGTCACCTATTCCAACCGGGAGCAGACCAGGCAGTGAGTGGGTGGGAAAGTGGGGCTGGGGTGTTGGGAGCTGGGTCCCCCTGATTCAAGGTAGGTTGGAGTCACCCCTTGGGCTTTGGTATTGGTCCAAGCTGGCTGCTCCTAAAAGGTTTTTTTTAGGGTGTGTGGCTCCTCCTTTGGGTCCTTCCTTTGGTACAGGGATCTCAAAGACTGAAACTCATCAGGAGTGATGGCAAATACGTTGAAGGAGGAACCAAAAGACCTCCCAGGGAAGGTCTGAAATCCTCTGCCGGAGGCTTCTGATAGGTCTCAGGTTGTCGGAGAACAGCAGGGTCCTTTGCTGCATTGATGGCGCCATCTAGTGATGACCAGGATAAATGTGGGATTAAAAAAGGAATCCTACTTGTTTGTATGCAGGAGCATCAAATCACTCCAGTGATTGCCATGCAGGTAGTTTATGTTTATAGGGTCCCTTCAGTTTCATCACAACCATAATTTCTAGCTCTTTACTCCCTTGGTTGAGCATTTACATTTTTTATCCACTAGTATAGACAGACTATATTTTGTGCATTTACTCATTTATACCACCCCATCCTGTTATAGATCTTTTGCCTCATTTTGCTTCGATGACTTTCTTGTTCTTCAACATGCTGCCACTATTCCTTCTGTTTCCTCCAGCTTAGTGATACTTTGCAAAATCCTACCACTTCTTTAAATACCTACCATTTTCTTGTAGATGTCCCCCTGGGCTCAGAATTTTCTGGACGTTCCTTCTGCACCTTGTGGTGCAGCCAGGCTGCTTTGCCTGGCTTTAAAGATTGGGTTGACATTTGCTCATTCCGCACTACCTGCCTGTCTTGTTACTATTTCTCATCAGTGTCAGTCTTGGGATGGATGGTGTTTGTCATCTCTCATCAATCTCATTAAACCTCCTTGTGGCCACTTTGCATATGCTTCAAACCTGGTGTTCTGTCTCCAACTCCTATGTCCTTTCCACTGAGTTCCCCAAACCATGGAAAGTGCCAGACTCAAGTGTAGAAACAATAACCGCTTAATTTATCACATGCTATCACAGGTCAGTTTTACCTGATTTTCTCAATGGATCCTATAAGATAGACAGTTTGACAAGTTGGTTCTTAAAGTCAATGGAAATGTGAGAGACCCAGAATAACCAAAGTGATCTTAAAAAAAAGAACAGTTAGAGGACTTAAATTTCTGGATTAAAACACTTCAGAGGTACAGCAATCGGGATTGTGTGTAATAGAATAAAAACACATGAATCATTGGAATAGAATTGAGAATCTAGCAATAAACCCTCACATTTACAAGATTTCAACAAATGGTACTGGAATGATTGGAAACCCACATGCAAAATGATGAATTTGAATCCTACCTTACACCATACACAAAAATGAACTCAATGGATCACAGACATGAGATAGGTAGGGCAGGTTTCAACTTCCTGTTTTACAGTTGATCAAACTTGAAGTTTTATGTTCAGTTCACATAACTAGTGAATGGTGGAACTGAGATCAGAATACTGGTGACCAGTTTGAGTGCTTTTGTCCCACGTATCATTAGAGTTTACCAGAGCAGGATTAACATTTGAGTTCCACATACATAGATTTCAATCTCCTTTGGTTTCATTGCCTATAAAATTAGCTCAGTTTCCTCACCCCTTCTTAAGATTCCTTTGTCCAAAAAGTATAGATCTCAACTTTCTCAAAACACTTCAGATATGTGGCATGTTCATTAGCCGATCTGAGAATTCCTTGAAATCTATGGCTTGGTCTTTCAGAGTGGGTGCACGTTATGCTCCCTATTAGATTAGAAGCCTATTTTCCCAATAAAGAGATGCGGATGGCCTTTGTGAACAGTAAAAAGCCCCAAACAAACTTTAGGAATCACAATGATGGATTTATTTTTCCTTTTGGTGTTCTATGCCATTTAGGCTGGAAGGCTTCCTAAGGTGAAGGTGGAGTGGCAGCCAGGTTGTTACCTCCTTTTCTTTAGTGTATTCCATATTACCTAGAAGTATATGGCACAAGAGGGCATTTGGTTTGATTGGCATGGATTGGAGTGAACAGCACCCTCTTCCTCTGTTCCCAGAGCCATCATGAAGCTGAATGGCCACCAGCTGGAGAACCATGCCCTGAAGGTCTCCTACATTCCTGATGAGCAGATAGCACAGGGTCCTGAAAATGGGCGCCGAGGAGGCTTTGGCTCCCGGGGTCAGCCCCGCCAGGGCTCACCTGTGGCAGCGGGGGCCCCAGCCAAGCAGCAGCAAGTGGATATCCCCCTGCGGCTCCTGGTACCTACGCAGTATGTGGGTGCTATCATTGGCAAGGAGGGTGCCACCATCCGCAATATCACAAAACAGACCCAATCCAAGTGAGTCTTGGGTGCTGGAGGGCAGTGGTTGGCACCTGGAGAGACAGGGTGCCTCTGGGAAGCAACTGAGAAGCATCTAGATGGACCTTAGGAAATATACCTGGAACTTCTTCCTTTCACTCCTCATTTAGGGATCACTGTTTCCAAGCTCAGCCTCCCTGGATAGGGCCACTGATGGGCGAGGGAGAGTGGGCCTGGACTGCACCATTTGGTGGCAGAGGCTAGGTCAAGCATTGTTATTAGCAAGAAGGATTCTGTTATTTCTCAGTCTCTTCTAGCACACACAGGTGAGTCAGCTGCTTCCCTGAGCTCTGTAATTTTATAACTGCTTATTGATGGCAGTAGAGCTGGCCAACTGGCTCAAGTTGGGTACCCCAGGAATGGATCATCATGTCCCATTTCCCAGTGTACCACAACTGGAGAGTATGCTCAGTGGAAAGGAAGAGGTCACATTATATCCTGATTCATAAATCCCATTGTTATTTACTTTTAATTTGTGACAATGTATCATCCCTTTACATTTGTTTCAAAGATGACATTCAGAATTCAAGGGGATAAGGAGTTGTAGAGCTACAGGTTGGTAACCCCAGCCCCTGCATTTGAGTGATAGCTAGACTGAGTTCTCATCCCAACTACCTCCTGATTGGAAAATTGCACGTCTGAAACAATCCATAACCAACTGGTCTTATTTCCCTGGCCTTTTCTTTATGTATCCCAATTGTGCACTGGATAGGCCTTGTTTCAGGGAGAGCAGGGTCTATGCCTTTCAGAAGTAGGGGTACCTAGAAGACCTGGGTTTCAGCAGGGACAACTAACCAACCTCTTCCCTGTGGCCCTCAGGATAGACGTGCACAGGAAGGAAAATGCGGGTGCAGCTGAGAAGGCCATCAGTGTGCACTCGACCCCCGAGGGCTGTTCCTCCGCCTGCAAGATGATCTTGGAGATTATGCATAAGGAGGCAAAGGACACCAAAACGTAAGGCTTCTGCTGTTTTTGGAACTTTTAGCAGTGATGCAAAGACATAGTTAAAAATTGAACAAAAGGATATACACTGAAAAATAAGATCTTCTTACTCCCCACAAATAACACCTCATCCATCCTAGAAATTCTGTGTACATGCTCATGTGTGCATTTGAGCACAAGTAGGATTGTACTCAGCACACATTGACATGCCTCATTCTTTTTATAGCTGCATAGAATTCTGTAGTATGACCATTCATAGTTTAATCAAACCCTTATTTCTTGATGGGGCTTGGATTACTTTAAATTATTCCTTTTTACAAAACAATGATTATATAATCCACTTATATACTTTCCTCTGCACACTTGTGCTTTTTTACAGCTTTATTGAAGTATAATTGACATACAATAACCTGTACATATTTTTATTGATACTATTTGATATGTTTTGATATTTGTATACCTGTGAAACAATCACCACTTAAGATATCCGTCACCCCCAAAGTTTGCTTGTGTCCCTTTGTAATCAAACCCATTCCTCTTTCCCTCAGCAACCATTCATCTGCTGGTCTTTGTAATCTTTTTAAAAAAATTTTTTTTTTCTTTGTAATCTTTTAACACTTACTTTTGTCCTGGAAACCCTCTGACTGGCACGCAGTTCTCAGTGTCATCCACGTTTACTTCTTCCCCTGTCTTCTCAAGGGCTGACGAGGTTCCCCTGAAGATCCTGGCTCATAATAACTTTGTGGGGCGTCTGATTGGCAAGGAGGGGCGGAACTTGAAGAAGGTGGAACAGGACACAGAGACGAAAATCACCATCTCCTCGTAAGGCTCTGTCCACTTCCTCAGGCATGAGAGGGCTGTGGGGGCCCAGGGCTGGCAGTATATCATCAATGAGCCTTAATACTTGCTCCTTCAATTGGATAGTTTCTCCCTGGTGAATGACAGTAATCACAGAAGTGGTAAAAGAGTGTTTTTCTTATATAAGACCTGGAGCTCAGCTGCTATCACGGCCATGTGGGATGGGGTCATCGCCAGGGTGCCGTCTCTTGTTTGAATTCTAAGTCCTCTTCCCTCCAGACCATACTTCTCGTCCTCTGTGCCTTGAGGAGAGAGTCTGATCCTGGGAGCTGGAGCTCTGGGGTTCAGGCCCCTTTGCCACTCCAGTCCTGTTTGGAGAACAGAGCACAAGCTTCAGCTGATGCAGAGGGCTTCCTCTCTGGGAGTCAAGGGAGGGAGTGGACTTCTTTGTCAGCACTGTGCCTCTTCATTGCATCAGCCCTACCTGATGGGCAAAGAACCCCTCTGGTCCAAATGGGCATGGGGAAATGTATTGCCTAGAGCCACTGGGGAAGCACCCAGTCACAAGCCTCCTTCCTTCTTGACTAGGGGCAGAAACCTACCTGGATTGGATTTGTTTGAAACAGGGCTTTGGGTTGGGTGTTCCCATCTCCCTGTACCTCACAGCCTGCCCTGGTTACAAGCTGGAGAAACTGAAGGCTGGAGGTGGAGAGCTACGTGCCATGAGTTGGCCAGCCTCTGGAGGTGGTGGCGCTGTGACTCGGTTGGTCGTGGGTCCTTGTTCACAACGGGGCGTGCCCCCAGCCTGGCAGGGGAAGTTGACTCTGCTCTGCTTCTCCCCCCAGGTTGCAGGACCTCACCCTGTACAACCCCGAGAGGACCATCACTGTCAAGGGGGCCATTGAGAACTGCTGCAGGGCTGAGCAGGAGATCATGAAGAAAGTCCGGGAGGCCTATGAAAATGACGTGGCAGCCATGAGTGTGAGTGCTGGGCCGTGCCCACTAGTGCCCATCTATTTACACTTCTGAGGCTGCAGGACAGACAGGTGGGAGCTGGTCCTCGGCTGGTGGGGGGGTGTGGAGGGCCTGCCCACCATGCACTGAGTGGCCTTGGGCGAGCTATGTTATGCTTTGACCTCAACTCAGAAGAAATGGGGTTTTTTTTTTAAATATAACAACATACAAACATAACCATTCTTACCATATGATCATTCCATTCTTGGTATATAATTAGTAACTCACAATATCATCACCATGATCACCTCTCAGAACATTTGCATCAATCCAGAAAAAGAAATAAAAAGAAAAAAGAAAAAAATTTGTACATGCCATACCCCCTTCCTCTCCCCCTCACCAATCACCAGCATTTCAATCTACAAAATTTATTTTAACATTTGTTCCCCCTATTATTTATTTTTAATCCATATGTTTTACTCATCTGTCGATAAGGTAGATAAAGGAGCATCAGACACAAGGTGGAAATGGGCTTTTAAATTTTATTTTATTTAATGAACAGGGGTTCTACCTCTGAGCTTCATGGATTCCTGGGGTAGAAGTCGGGGGGCCAAGCTTGGGCTCCTGAGGCTTGCAATCAATCTTCCTGTAATTATGTGGAAATTTGTGTTTATGTGCACTTCAGTGAGGAGAAGGTCCATGATTTTCATCATGTTTTTAAAGGATGTAGGGTTGGGGTACATGGTCAAGAACCATTGAGTCCTAGAAGCCAAGTGGACATTTGTCATCCCTGCCCCTGGCTAAATCTTGTGGTTGCTAGTTCTTAGTCCAGTGAGAATATCACATCACACACAACTCCACGCCCTGTGTGGATGTAAGTATGTGTGAAAACCTCAAGGTCAGGCAGGTTTCTATGCAAAAGCATGTGATTCTCCTGTTCTTGGCCCACTGCCACTGGGGTATTTGCCCTCCTGGTTCAACCCGGACCATGCACAGACAAGGGACCCCCAGACCCTGTCGGAAGGAGCTGATTTCCTTGTTTTCCTTCCTTTCCCAGCTGCAGTCTCACCTGATCCCTGGCCTGAACCTGGCGGCTGTAGGTCTTTTCCCAGCCTCATCCAGCACAGTGCCACCACCTCCCAGCAGTGTCCCCGGAGCCACCCCCTACAGCTCCTTTATGGTAGGTGGAAGGTCTTGTTTGGGGGACCCTTGGGTTTGTGTGTGGTCTCACTTAAAGGGCCTGATTCTCTCCGGGAGTCTGATGTTTGGAGGTTTGCAGGGAGAGCGAAAGGGAGGCCTGAGGGGATGCCCCTCCCCTGCTTTGCTCTCAGCCGCTTGTGCTGAGAATGCCAGCCCAGCAGAGGCAGCCTGGGATGCTGCCGGGATGTCCCTTTAGCCCTGCCGGGCAGAGGTAGAGCTAAAGAGCTTGCCATGTCCTTTGGTAGTCCAGGGGGCAGCTGGGTGCCTGTACCCCTTGCTCCTTGAGTATGCAAGGCAGGGGAGTAGAGGCTTCAGGCCCTGTGCAGGCTCAGCTGTGCCCTCTGGGGCTGCTTGGTAACGCACCCTGTCTTGGCAGCAGGCTCCGGAGCAGGAGATGGTGCAGGTGTTCATTCCTGCCCAGGCGGTGGGTGCCATCATTGGCAAGAAGGGGCAGCACATCAAGCAGCTCTCCCGGTTCGCCAGTGCCTCCATCAAGGTGATCTGCTTAGTTCCTGGGATGAGAGCTTCTACCCTTCTGTCACTCTACATTTGTTCCCACCTTCCTCACAGTCTTTTGAGAATTCCAGGAGGATTTTATATCTTATGTTAGGGACCTTCTTCCCTGGTGGAACTGCTGTGCCCTTTGCTTTTGACCTTGCTTGGTCCTCGATGGAGTACTTTCAGTGCTTCTGGGTCTGGGGTTTGCAGGCTAGGAAGGGAGGCAGTGCTGTGGTGTACAAAGAGCTCAGGTTCTGCCACAGGTTAATAACTTGGGTTCAAATTCCAGCCCCAGCTCCTTACCCCCCAGTGACTTGTATGAACAGAACCTCACTTTCTCATCAGTACAGTAAGAATGAGAATACGATGAAATAATGCAGCTAAAGCCCCCAGCTAAGTCAATGCCAGTTAAGTAAGTGTGAAGTTTCTTTTTCACTTTCCCTGGTGCGAGGGAGAGAGATGGGAGAATCTGTCACAGTGAGAGGGAAGTGCTGCTGAAGTTCACGCTTTGGGAAAAAGTGGTGATTATTCTTTAGGGAAGTTAGTCACTGCTTTCCCCACCAGGTCTTCACTGAAACGTCCCTAAGGGATTGGGAGGGGGTGGGCGGGGAGGGAGCAAGCCCCTCCTGCCTGACCACCTGTGCCCACCCCGCAGTCCCGGTGTGCAGCAGCAGTAGCCTGGGGTGCAGGGTCTTTTGTTCGTCCCTCCCCTTGTCCTCAGAAGTAGGCGGTGGAAGTCAGGGTGGTGGTGGTGGGACTGGAGGAGGTGGTGATGGGGAGGGGAGTCTTCCCTTGGAGGGCACCTTTGACTGGCTGCTTTGCCTTGTAGATTGCTCCTCCTGAGACTCCTGACTCCAAAGTTCGAATGGTCATCATCACTGGACCTCCAGAGGCCCAATTCAAGGTTGTGATTCGTATTTTTCCAAGCTGGGTCCAGGATAATTGAGGTTGGGGACTTGGATGGAAGTGCGGGAAAAAGGCTGGGTCAACTTGCTGTTACCTTACAAGTTCCTGCCATACCTTTCAGCCTTCCCTGCAGGATACAGGGCTGCAAGGCTGATTTCGGATCGGCACCAAACTTAATTTTCTGTTGACTTGCACTTTCCTCTTACCTTCTGGAAGCACAATGGGAATAAGGGAAAGAGCGGAGTTTGAGGGCTTCTTCCTCTCACTTTGCCTTAGCTACGAAGGAAGGTCTTTGATGCCAAATCCCTTCTCTGTTTTTTGTCTTAATATAGCCCTAGGTTATTCATGTATTTATTTATTTATTTTACCATTAACTTTGTTTTACTAATGAAAATGATACTACTGTAATGCAACAAATTAGATATTAACCACAAAGGGATGAGACACATCTGTTTAGAAATTTGGTATACCCTATGCAAATGACTCTTGCATTAAAGCAGAAAACAAATTACAAATTTCAAATATAAAATGAAAAAAAGTTAACTAAAATGCTACGTGTTTTTCCCATTTGACTACCACTTTTTCTCTTAATAATACATTTTTGTTGCTATGCTATGGGGTAGATGAAACTTTCCAAGATCTGAGGGAATTTTTGTGTGTCCTCCTCCTATATGAAGTGGCTGAATAGAAAACTAATGCTCATAATGATACTGTGTAGTAAACTTGATAAAATCAGGTAAGTTTGAATAGTAAATTTATGTGTTTCCTCCCCACAGTTTAAACAGTAAAGCAGTGCATTTTATCATTGAAAACCTAATTATTAGCACAGGTGAATTAGGAAGAGATTGCCTGATTAATGCTGCTAAGACTTTATGTCTTCCAAAATCATTGGAATGTATCCTTCTTAGGGTCCAATAAGATTTGGGACAATCTAAAAAAAAAATGGTATGTATCAAAACCAGTTAGACATAAGCAAAGCAGATTCAGAAAAAAAGTCTTTAGTACTAAACACATTTATTAGAAAAGCTGAAAACATTCAATACCCAAAAAAAAGAATGAGTGACAGCAGAAAACAGACTTGGTTTTAAAAGAAAAAGGTAGCTCTAAACCTTTAGCAAATCTGGTCAAGGGGGAGAAATTACATATTAAACATACACAACATTAAGAAAAAAAAAAGAGGTAACTGCAGCTTATAAGGAGCCCAGGTCATTTTGTAAGAACTTCTGTGTAACACAAAATACCATAAACACAATTGAAAGACAACAATCAGATTGGAAGATATTTTCAACATATAAAATGGCAAAAAGATAAATATCTAGATTAATATCCAAAAAATTCCTATAAATTAAGAAGAAAGGGCGGGCCACTATGGCTCAGCAGGCAGAATTCTCGCCTGCCCTGCCGGAGACCTGGGTTCAAGTCCTGATGCCTACCCATGCAAAAGAAAAAAATCAAGATGGAAAACCTGACAATCCAATGGAAAATGGGTAAAAGAAAGGAACCAGTTCTCAGAAAAAGAAACGAAAAGGTCAGTAAAGATGCTAAATGACAAAGAAATCAGGGCAATGCAAACTAGAATAAGTGTCATTACCTACCCATCAGATTAGCAAAAATCAGTAATTTTAATTATTAATCAGTGAATGGTAGCATCATTGTGGAGGAATAAAAAACTCACATATTCCTGCTGATGGGAATATGCACTGATCCCATCATCGTGGTGAGATGAAAATACAGATACCCTCTTCCAGTTAAAGAGATAGGAATAGAAACCTTTCTCTGCTCACTCCCAAAATTCCACTAAAATGAGAATAAAATTGTCAAAAGATGTAAGTGCACCAGGACAAAGAGAATGGAAAAGTACACAACAGTATAGAAAAGATTTCCTGTGTGAGGTGGAAAGTGATGAAGCAGAGGAGAGAAAGCTGAAATCAAGCTGCCTAAAGGGAAGGCAGCCAACAAAGTAGAAAACAAACTGTGCCAGAGGAGCCGGAAAAGGGTCTGAATTGAGAAACACGAAGTACCTCAAGGGAAGAGTTCAGTGTGGGGCTAGAAGACATTGTGGCTGAAAATCTTTAAAATGAGATCTATAGGCTCCTAGAGTCTCTACTCTGAGAGTAGATTTACTCTCCGGACAATGTTAAGGATTTCAAGCACAATTAAGGTGGGGTTAGAGCGAGCTAAGTGGGAGGTTGGGGGTTGAGAGGCTGTAATAGGGTGTGCTAATTGCCTACATTGCTAGTTCTCGCCTTCTTTCTTAGTAGCAGAACCCCTGGTTCTTAGGTGGATATATGGCTGTCCATAAGAAAAGCTTGTTTTCCTAGCACTTCTTCATGCGGTATGGACATATTACATAATGGTCAATAACAAATGAACAGAGGTATCATGGGGCAGTTCAGTTTCTAGAAACATCCTGAAAGTGCCTCTTCCTCCTCCTTTGTCCTCCCTCCATCCTGGGTGTGGCTGCCACCTTAGGAGCACCTCCAGGCACCCTTGTGCTTGTCTAGCGGGTGGCCCAGTGCAGCCTTGTGCAGCACACGGAGCTCAGTAGTGAGGCAGTACTCGGTCTCACCATGGCTCGGGTACATCTGCTGGATGAACTTCACCAGCGGCTTGGTGAGGTCCACCTTGGAGGTCATCTCATTTTGACTGCACCAAAATGAAAGTTGCCATGGCTAATGCCTCATCCGCTTCTTGAACCAAAAGAATGGCAGGATGGCAAAGACCCGAGGCACACTGGGCACTGGACTGGTGGACTAGCCTAGCCCTAGGTTCTTGGGCTTCTGATCAGACATCCAAAGAGCTTACTCACTTGACTATGGGAGCACAGAGAAATAGGGTGCCTCTCTAGACTCTCAGGCACTAGGTTCTTGTGGAGTGTCAGGCCTGCTCTCTTGAATGATTGGATTATTTGTCATTCAGGGCCATGAATACTAGTCATTGACATGTTCAAATAAATGCAAGCATCCCAGGTCTCAATAAGACTTATTCATAATTGTCTTCTGGGAAATATTTAGATACTCATAACTCATAATAATCTCCATCCAGGGTCCCTAGCATTGCAAATAAGCCAAAGGACCTTTTCACATCACCAGGCAAGATGGTTGACCCTCCTAGGATGGGCTTAGTCTGTGGGAAGGATGAGGTAGAGTTGGGGGCTGCACTTGGTATTTACCAACCCTCCCCTTTGTCATCTATATTGCCAGCTGATGAGCAATTACCTCCTCTTCTCAGGCTCAGGGAAGAATCTATGGCAAACTCAAGGAGGAGAACTTCTTTGGCCCTAAGGAAGAAGTGAAGTTGGAGACCCATATCCGGGTGCCAGCGTCAGCAGCCGGCAGGGTCATTGGCAAAGGTGGCAAAACGGTGAGCCATGAGGGTCGGGTTGAATACTGGGCCCTCACCTCCAGACCCATCACCTCTGCTCTGTAGCTCCCTCCCCACTCAACCTTAGGATTCCTGATTTGCCCAGTTACTATATTCTACTTCCTAAGTTCCTGACCCCCCCACCCAGTTTCTACCTACAGAGTCTCCTGCATCTTGCACCTCCCTTATATCCCAGCAGTGCTTTTCTTTGAGTGCCCCTAAGCTCCTCTCTGCCTTCGCTCCTCTGCAGGTGAACGAATTGCAAAATTTAACAGCAGCTGAGGTAGTGGTGCCAAGAGACCAGACCCCTGATGAGAACGACCAGGTCATTGTCAAGATCATTGGGCATTTCTATGCCAGCCAGGTATGTAGGGGCCTCCCCATTTTCCGAGGGCTGCAGGACAAGCAGAGACTCGAGGTTGATCTACATAACATTGACAGCTCTCGTGGCCTTGACTGCATCAGCCTGTCCCTGGGCTGGGCCATTCCCCTCGTACAGCTATAGGAGTCTGGTGTGTAGCATTTTACTCTCTCTTAAGACCTAGGAAAAGGGATTACTGACAACTTTCATATATAGTATATGTTATATGTAGTAACTATATATGTGTCATATGTTATATAGAACATACTAGAAGTCTTTGCTTTTTAACTGTAATCCTTCCCTCACTCCTTTTTGCATTGGATAAGAAAGGAAATTGAGTTTTTTAGATATCAGCCATTATCCAGTCTTGTTTATAGAATAATGATAACATCTTGGATTACAGATTTTATGTGACCGCCCCATCCTTGGTTCCTGTTCTGCCATCCCCTCTCATCCCCTTCCCAGAACCTGTACAGCCACTCAAGAGCCAATCAGTGCTGCCCAGCATTGTATTAAATGCCAGAGCCTAGAAAGGAGGGGCCATCCATATCAGGTTCAAATTTTGCTAAACTTCAACAAAGAAGGTCAAGTACAGACCCAGGAGGGAAATGACGATTGAAAACTAAGGGGAATTTTCTCCCTGTGTTTGAACTGGAAGGGATTGTAGAGACCACTTAACACAGTCCCTTCCATTCATATATGACTGCCCAGTCTCAGTGGGCTGGTGGTCAGTCTGAGGCTGCTCGAGTGGTCACGCACAAAACTGGAACCCAGGACCTGGGGCCTTGGTGCCCAGTACAGTGTGGAACAACCTCAAGAACAGAGGGCTTGAGCCAGAGAGCTTCAAGTTCAAATCCTGCCTGTGCTTCTTTGCTATGTGACCTTGGATAAGTAACTTTTCTGATGATCCTTTGAGAGGTATTAATAAGAATCACAATAATAGCATCTTACGATTTATGGGTGCTCATGATACATCAAGCATTGTTCTAAATGTTTCATGTGTATTATCTCATTCCCCCCAATAATTTCATTTTACAAATGAGGAAAATGAGGTTTAGACAGGGTAGTACTAAAATGAGGGAAATTCCAGTTATTGGAATGAGGTCTAAATGAAAAACTGTAGAGCGTCAGCGTGGGGCTGACAGAATGGGTGCTAATATAAATAGTGATTCCAGATACTTGACTCAACCTTCTTGGGTCTCTTTAAAACCAAAAAACCAAGCACACAGTTTATGGAAAGGAGATGTTCTTGTAATTTTTTGTGAAGGAAATCCCATTTTGGCATTTCCTTTATGCAACTTTATTCTTGGGAAGAAAGTTCTGAGAAGGAAAGAGTAAAGGTATTGATCCCTTGGTGTATCATCCATTTTCACAACGGATACTATTCATTTCACCACTTTTTTGTTTTCTGGGTAGTAGGTTTCTGAGGAAGTCTAATTTATAACTGTCTGGCAACACCTGGAATAATTGTGCCTGGAAATTTCAGGAGTTTCCATTTTAAGTTCAGTAACGTGTTTGTCAACTTCGTCAAATTTTTAACTTTGTGAAGTTTTAAATTCTGATGAATAATCTATACTACTCTTCCCTCCTTCCCCCCCCCCCCCGCAATAGTTGCTGTATTGAATGCTCATAGTACACTTGCAGACAGAGAAATTGCCCTACCCCCTAATCTTGTCGTTGTCTCTCTAATCCCCTCGGCCCTGTCTATGGGCTGGCCGTGACCGGACCCTGATGGCCTGTCTTCTTGCCTTTGAAAGTCCTCACTCCCTTCCTCTCATCTGCTCATTCCGTAGATGGCTCAGCGGAAGATCCGAGATATTCTGGCTCAAGTTAAGCAGCAGCACCAGAAGGGACAGAGTAACCAGGCCCAGGCACGGAGGAAGTGACCAGCTACTAAACATCTCATCAACTCCAGGACAACAGGCGGATATCGAGAGCACACTCAACTCGGGCCTGAGAATGAGTGGGAATCAGGGATACTTAAGTCGGGCTGTAGATCAGGTTTGCCCACTTGCTTGAGAAAGATGTTCCAGTGAGGAACCCTGATCTCTCGGCCCCAAACACTGCCCACCCCTTGGGTTATCGCCATTGAAATTCTAGCTCAGGGTGCTTTTAAACGTGGATTGTTTTAGTAACTTCTCCAGGCCACCGAGAGGATGGGTCAAACCCCAGTGGGAAGAGAAATAAAATTCCCTTCAAGTTTTTAAAAGATGTAGAGGGGTGTTTTAATCAGCCTCAAAGGATGGTTTGCTTCTTGCCCCTAAAGTCCTTCCAAACTTCTCTCCCTGCTTGGTTTATTTGATTGCATACCTCCATTCTCATGTACTGACACCTGTTCTTCCTACACTCACACTAATTGTTTTATCGCCACTGCTAATGGAGAAAAATGGGAACTAATGCATTTCTTTGCTTATACTGTTGATTCTGAGGGAGAAGACATGCCACTGGCTCTAGTTCAATTCCCAACCAATAGGAACAGCAAGGAATGAAGAATGGGGGAGAAATGGGGAGAAAGGTAATTAAAATATATAGTAATCCACGTTTAAAAGGGGTGCCCTTGTGGCTGATCTATTCCAGATCACCATCTTGAAAAATTGGCACAATTAAAATTTCCCCCACTCTACCGGGGCATCCCATCACCGAGATCCCTGCCCTGCCACCACTTCCCTCCAACCAGATGGGTCCCACGTCATGTGGGTGGTACTGAATACTTTGGGGCAGGGACTGACCACTGTCCCTGATTCCTATCATTCTCAGGCGGATTTTATATTTTTTTAAAAGTCTATTTTAAATGATTGGATGTGAGCACTGGGAAGGGGAATGCTAAGTCCCCTTCATAAAGTCTCAGTTCCATGGAGGACTTGAGTGGCCCCAAAGGCTGCCATGGTGCCCTCACCCCAGCCCACGTGTTCCCATAAGGGCTGGTTCCCAGAGGCAGGGGTTGTAGGGCACCCCCCCCGCCACCCACCCCACGGCACTGTTCCCTTGGTGGTGGTGGGACTTGGAACCCAACCCTGAGCTCCTGATAAAGCTAAAGTTCATCACCTGGCAAATATTTTGAATATTCAGTAAATTGGGGAGTGTTTGCTTCTGTTTTGAATCCTAGAGGCATATTTAACTGATGGCTTCTGCCTCCATGAATCATTGTTGACACAATGAAAGGCATGTCTAAAAAAAACAAAATTCAAAATACCAGCAACATTATGCACAAAGGGGTAAATAAGTTTAATTTATTAATTTACCAGGCTCCATAAGATCCGATTTGAAGTTTAGTCCTTGTGGAGCACAGCAGCCATCAGTTAAATGAGGTGAGACCTTGCTTCCTAATATACTGATTGTCAGTGGATGTTACCCAGGCGGTGCACTGTAGCTAGCCTGGAAAATTCTATCAAGTGTGCTGGGAAGGGAGGAAGGCGTCTCTCTGCATGTGGGAAAACGCATGCATGGAGTCCCCTTCCTTCCGACATTGCAACAACAACAGTAACAACAAGAAAACCATGATGTGTGGGCGGAGTCAGGCAATGCTGTGCGCGAAGTAAACTACCTCAAGGTATGAAGTTACCTCAGCAATTTTCCTTTTTGTTCTCCCCTTTTAATTTTTTGAACTTTTTTTTTCTTTGCGGCTTGCTGATATTTTATATAAAAGAGAAAAACAAAGCAAAAGAGAAGCTGATAGTCTTGAATATTTTATTTTTTTAATGAAAAGGAAAAATGAGAAAGTTATGTTTCATAATTTCTTACCACTTGAGCCAGTAACCCTTTAGGAACTCTCTATGGAGAACAGACCCCGTGGGAAAGGCGGCGGGGGCTGGTGCCTTGGGAAGAGGCTGGAATGGAGAGAGGAGAGGCCCAGGCTTTGAAAGACCCCTGAGGGGCAGAACAGCCTCTCCTGGCTCTGGTCTCTGACGCTCAGAGCCCCAAACTGCTGACCCTGGATGAAAAATCCTACCTGATGGAATTAAAAAGCCTAGCAGAGCTGTGGGCCCCTACCAGCAGAACAGCCGTGTCCGACCTTGGGCTTCGGCCTCCCCTCTCTCACGTTTTGGTTAAATAGCACCCCAGCCAGTCTTTCCCACCAGTGGTGCTGTTGAGATATTTTAAAATATTGCCTCCGTTTTATCGAGGAGAGAAGTAATAACTAAAAAAAATACACTTTTTAAAAAATCTATATTTCTCTGTCCAAAAATATGGGAGCCAAGATTCCATTCATGGAAGAAAGACAAGGCCACCCTCTCACCCTCAGAGAGGTCCACCTGGTTTGTCATTGCAATGCTTTTCTTTCTTACTTGCTTGCTTGCTTTATCTTTCTTGCTTTTTCTTTTTCATTTCAGTCCACTCTTGCTCTTCTTCTTGGTCTATATTCATAGACCAAGGGGCAAAGAAATATTCAGACAGTTGCCTCTCCTCTGTCTCCTTATCTTCTTTAAATTGATCTGATTGATCCTAGAAGTGGACCCAAATTAGGGAGTTGTTGATTTAGGGTGGTGTGTGGCAGGGAGGGGCAGGATGTTACACTGTGATTGGGGACAGGTTCCTGCCTCATTCGTGGTCTAATCGCTTTCTCCCCATGTCATTCTTTCTTAGCCCCTTAGTACTGTCCACCCCAGAGAGGAGAAAGAAGGAAAACATTTACAGATATCAGGCTGGGATAATTAAAGCTTCCCACCTGTCCTAACCACAAAAAAGGGTCTCCCAGTTACTTTCCATCTCTGGCTCTATATGCTTTATCCCAAAATGAAGCAGATGACATTCAGACATCGGCCATTTAGTGATTTAAAGTGAATTTCCAACAGCAAGCATGCTTTGATATCTGGTTCAAATTATTGTCAGAAAAAAAACAAATCCCACAGTACCTGAAATGTGATTGTTGCAGTGTTCAGTTTCCTTGGGATCCTGCTCCCTTCACACCTTAAGCCCACGTTCTTTTCTTTTGGCTGATCCAGCTCCCGGAAGAGACCAGCTCTGAGGAGGCGTGGCGTGGGACTGTAAACTTTACTGACTTAGGTTGGGCAAGAACCCACCCCATCACTCATCTTTGCCCAGCAGGAAAATCGGGGAAGTTACATTACTACCAGAAATCAATAGGAGTATGGTTTGGTGGTTAAGGTTTAGCGGGAAGAAGGACCTGTTTTGGTGGGTCCTCCTTGGACCCACAGCTAGGTTTTGGGGCGATTCCTTGCCCTCCTGCTCCGTACCTCTCATTTCCCCGTTCTTGGTGAAATAACAAGCTATAGTGAAAGCACTTGGGAGATTGGATGATGAGATTTGAGAAAAGCGACTTAGGAAAAAAGAAAAGAAAAACACTTCAGTGTTCTAAAAAAATTATATATATATATATGTGCTACATATATGTTTTTAAAGAAGGACCATCTCTTCAGGATATATTTTTTAATTCTTTGAAACACATTAAAAACCAAAATGGTTTGACTCACTGACTTACTTTGAAGCTGCATCTGCCAGTTACACCCCAATGGCTTTAATCCCTGCTAGGGTCTGTTTGCCTTTTTCACTTTGAGTTGTGGACTCAGCTCCTGTGAGGGGTCTGGGTAGGAGATAGCCATTTTTAGGGACAGGAAGTTTTATATTGCCCTTCTACTCTTTTTACCCCCTCCTCCCAGTCCTAAAGTTTTTCCTTTCCCATGAGCTCTCCACTTTTGGGGACAGTTGAGAGCTGTCCTCTTCTTTATGCCTCACATTGGCAGGAAAGACCCCGTGTAAAGGAAGAACACTGGAGGGGAGCTCTCCAGTCAGTTCTATGTGTCCGTTTTCCTCTGTGCCAAAGACAGACAGAGGCTAAGAGAGGCCATTTCTGATTCAAAGCAATAGCCATCTTTCAACGTATATACCTGAGTTGTCAGAGAGAGGGGGGCCCCTGGAAGCAGTGTGAGCTAAAGACAAGTCCCTTCCCTTCTGAAGCTCCAGGGGCACAGGGAGTGGTACTTGCCCCAAAGGGTAGGGAGCTGAGAAAGGGTTTCGTTGGCTTCTGGTTGCACTTTGGGGGAGGAGGGGAAGTTTGGGGCTGCTGGCCATCATGCTCCTCCCATGGGGTTGCTCTCAGACCCCTGCCCCCTGCCCCCCTGCAGAGATAGCACTGCACAGCTCCCTTCAGGCCTGGCAGTCTGGCAGGGAGGAGGGCCATCAGTTTGCTCTTGAGGGTGCCTTCCCCTCCTCCTACCCCAGACCTTCCCTTCTGCAAAACGGGGCAATAGCAGTGCTATGTAACTACCTCACAGAGCCCCAGAAGGAACCCCCTTGGGCCTTCCTGAGTCACAAGAGAAGCTGGCACCTTTAGTCCACCCTTTGCTTTCACCTCTCATTCAGAGGTGGAGCATTCCCTGAAGTGTTTGTGGGGAGACCCTTGCAACTGTTTCGTCTATTGGAAACTGGTAGAAGGAAAACAGGACAGCCTGACACAGTAATTGCAGGTAAATCAAAGGAAAATCCTCATCAGTGCCAGGGGACATAAAAGCCATTTCCTATCCAAATATCTCAGAGATTTAGATGCAGAACATTTCTCTTGAATTCAGACCTAGAGTAACACCAGCTGAAAACTTCAGTTTCTTTCCTTTGGATACATAAGGCTTCTTTATCAGGGTACAGGACGGGGAGGAGGCCTCATGACTGAAGGTGGATTTAGAGGGTGAGGGCGAGAGCCCCAACCTTGATCCCTCTGCCCCATGCACCTCCCAGGGGCACAGGGCGATGGTGCCATGACTGGCGCTGTAGTGTGGCTGAGTCCGGACTGACAAAAGAAAAGAAAAGAAAAGGAAGAGTATGTTTTTACTAAAATGAATTAGCAGGAAGCTCCTTGGGAGCGTGTGTTTTGAGTAACCACAGGTTGATGGATGCTACGAGTATAAATGGATTAACTACCTCAATCCTTACAGTAAGATTGGAACCAAGGGCAGGGACTCGTGCATGAGGGTGTGAATCCCACAGAATGAATCCCAGCCAGGAGAAGTGAATTGAGGCTGTGCCACAAAAGGTTTGTCCTTGGGGAACCGGTGGGCCTGCCAGGATTCCCCCCAAGTATTGATTGGTTTGGGCAGGCTGGCCATTAGGTCCCCCCTTTCTGCCTTTCTTGCCCTGGGGGCCCATGTTTCACCCCTTTTCCCTCCAGCTTGTCCCTCTCACCTGCTAGAGCTTTGTCAGGCCGCATGGTGAGGAAAGGACGTACCCCCTCCCTTCCACCGGAGGGGCTGGTTGGAGCAGAGATCTGGGGCTTGGCCTGGAGCCCACCACTGCCCCCAAAGTCGGGAAGCCTGGGGGAGCCAGGGCAAGCCAGGGCTTCACCCTCTTCAGCAGGGTTTCTTTGAAATGCTCCTCCTCTACCTGCAAGCCCTTTTCCGCTGGCTAGGGAACAGCTGGCTCGAGGTGAAGAGGTGGAGCTGGACCCTTTGCCCCGAGAGCCCTAGGGCCAGTCCTCTGGATTGGCTCAGGCCATCTTTGTAGTCGGGGAGCTCCAGGGGCGACCCCAGCCCCTCCCCACCCTCTAATGGACCTCCTCATAGAAGCCCCGTTTCACTTTGTTTTATCTACCTCTTAGCAAAACAATAGAGATAAATTAGGTAGTGGCAACTCCACTTGCTTAGGTTAGAGGGGGAAAAGATTTCTTTTTCCAAAGGAAAAAAATATTACCTTAAAAGTACTTTCCAAAAAAATTTTTTTAAATACCCCAAAAATTAAAAATTAAAAAAAAAAAGGGAGACATTTTCCAGTAACCACTGGATTGTTTTAATTTACCAAACTTTTCTTTTTTTTCCCCCCATAAATAATTTTCACTCTTTGGCGATTTTCTTCACTCATTTAAGATAACATGCTATTCTAATGTACAGCTCTCACAGTCTGCCCCCTTGGCCTGCCTCACCCCCACCCGGTTCCTGACAGAACCTGTACTTCTCATCCCTTTTGCCCTCCCAGCCAGGTGACTTTAGCCCCTGCCCCCTAAAGATTTTGTGTATATTGGGGTGCTTAACTCTTGACTCAGCATTTCCCCTGGGAGGGTTGGGGTACCACTTGTAACATTTTTGTGCAAATTTTTTATAATTTACTGCTATGAAAAGGTGTTCAAATGAATTTCAGCGGGTAATGAGTTAACATAAAGAATAAACATCCTCCACCACCATTTGGATTCTCCCCTTTCTCCATAAATCTTGATGCTGGTTCCAGAAACAAGAATAAGCCCAACAAGCACCCTCCCCTGAGGCAAAGCGAATTGGTATTCAGTCCCTAGATGTCACTTACTCAGGGTAGTAAAAATTATTTTTACAACGGTAAATCAGGGTGAGGGCCGGAGGGGAGGGGGGTACTCCTGCTGGAAATTGTTTTTAAAAAGTGCTACCCAATTCTGTAATTGGGGCAGTTTTGGAAATTGTACTTCATTGGAAATCTGCCAGCTGTCACAACCCCGATTTTTATTGTGCCCATCCTCCCACCCTCTAATCTATTCTGTACTTTGTCTGGGGGAGGTGGGGCCGCTGGCTATGACTTTTGGAATTTGTTGTTTTGAGAAATGGACAAGCACTCCAGTTTGCTTTCCCGAGAACGTTGTTTCAGCCACAAACCACCTTATTCCGCGGTTACAATTTGAAAATAAAGGAAACATATATTGACATCTGACTGTGTCTGTGTCTCAGGGAAGTTTTTCCAGGTCTGGGAGCCAGGCTGCTCGGATCTTCAGGGGTCAGCCTCAGTCCCAGAGCCTTGGTTCCTATGGGCGTGAGTCACCTATGTGCAGGGCACCGTCTTTCTAAAACGGACAGGACAGCCACAGAGGAGTAGTTTTTCAATGATTCCCTGTTCTTGCTTTGCATATTGGGGGATGAGGTGTTTGGATTAAGGGCTCCACCTTTAAAGAAAATGTTGGGAAATCACTGCTTAGAGCAGTAGCTGCTCTAAGAGGCTCTGCCTGACACCTGCCCTAAGAAAAATCATGTGTCTTCTTTCTGGGTTTCCTTGAAAGGGAGTCAGTCACCATCAGTTTCTTTTTTTAATTAAAAAAAAATTTTTTTAATACCAAAAAACAAAAACATTCTTAACTTTTGAACATTCCATTTTACATATATAATCAGTAATTCACAATATCATCACATAGTTGCATAGTCATCATCATGATCATTTCTTGGAACATTTGCATCTATTCAGAAAAAGAAATAAAAAGAAAACAAATTCATACATACCATACCTTACCCCTCCCTGTCATTGAAATGCTTCACTAACATTTCAAACTAAGTTTATTTTAGCATTTGTTCCCCCTATTATTTATTTTTATTCCATATGTTTTACTCGTCTGTTGATAAGGTCGATAAAAGGAGCATCAGACACAAGGTTTTCACAATCACACAGTCACATTATGAAAGCTATATCATTATACAATCATCTTCAAGAAACATGGCTACTGGAACACAGCTCTACATTTTCAGGCAGTTCCCTCCAGCCTCTCCATTACATCTTGACTAACAATGTGATATCTATTTAATGCATAAGAATAACCTCCAGGATAACCCCTCAACTCTGTTTGGAATCTCTCAGCCATGGACACTTATTTTGTCTCATTTCACTCTTCCCCCTTTTGGTCAAGAAGGTTTTCTCAATCCTTTGATGCTGAGTCTCAGATCATTCTAGGATTTCTGTCCCACGTTGCTGAGAAGGTCCACACCCCTAGGAGTCATGTCTCACATAGATGGGGAGGGTGGTGAGTTTATTTGTTGTGTTGGCTGGAGAGAGGCCACATCTGAGCAGCAAAAGAAGTTCTCTTGGGGGAGTCACCACCAATTCTAACTGTGCTCGCCTATTTTTTTTCTGTTTGGTGGAAGGATGGCACTGTGCAACACAACCTGCACTCCAGTTTTGTTCTCCTGATCTGGTGCTTGGTCCAGTCTGGCCATGGTATTATCTGTCTTTGAAAAGATGACCTGCCAGTACTGGGCAACACCTTGTTTAAAGGAACATTCCAGGTTATCTGTTGGGTAAATAGGTGTAACTAGCACCAATTACGACATTCCGAAGTCTGGTGTAAAAGGACCACACTAAGAACTGTGTCTTCTTCTGGTAGGGTTTTATGGCCACCCCTAGAAAATGGGTAGACTCTGGAGAGTGAGCCAGGAAGCAACGCCTGGCCAGAATATGAAGTTGTGCAGTTTAAAAGTGCTACCTAACTCTAGGGTCTCAAGGAGGCCCAGCCAGTGGAATCTTTATTTCCACAAAGGGCAGTGGACAATATTTGCAAAGTTTCAATATGGTTACACCTGTTATTTCTTCTTTCTTCTTTCCCAACTTCTCCCCTTACTTCTTCTCTTTTTCTTTCCTACTTAACAACTCTTTAAAGTGACTCTGCATGGTTTAACATCACCGGACTAGATAGGGTGTTGCTGTTAATTATACCTTCCCAAATAATTGGATAGATGTTGAGATAATGACTTTCAAGTCTTGGTGGAAGCTTTTAGAGGAGGTGAATATTTATTTGTTCCTTGCCTTCCTTCAGAAATAATTAAGGTGGCTTAAAATTGAGAATGGAACCCTGTGGATTCCTTCCTGTTAATGGCCAATATTTATTGAGAGCTTACTATGCATTAAAGGTCTTTCATGATGGACTTTTTATTTAATCCTCACAACAGTCCTAAAATGAATATGCTATTCCCATTTTATAGATGAAGGGACTGAGGACCAGATAGGTTATTTTACATAAGTCACACAGGTCATCTGATCTAGAATCTGTACATTTAATAATACAGCTAACCCATATCTATGTAAAAGAGTTTTAATGGTGCATGCGAGACAAGATTAGAATTCCCATTTCAACTACAGGTCAACTAGAAACCCCTCCCCACAAGCTTCTACCTAGTTGAATAAAGTTAAGTTACAGCCAACACCTTTGGTGTTTCTTCTTCTATTTGAGCCAACGAGATGATCCTTGGTGAGCAAGATCAATGCCGTTCCTTGCCCAGTTTTGATCAAGCCATGGTGACAAAGATTCTGGTTAACATGGAAGGGAGAGATGGCCCCAAGCCCTACCTTCTGGCACCAGGCCAGAAGAGGTCTGGACATTGGGGACGATGGGAAAAGATTTGTAAAACATGCATGGCTCTTTGGCTTTCAACTCCTGTTGCCAACTCAGTAATCCTAAGGACCTGACTTTTTATCTAGTCTGGTGGTCCTGGCTAAATGCTCCATTCATGTGGCAGAGGCTGTGGTTCTGATCATATTGCCTCACTTAATCCACTTGTCTACACTTAAATCTGTTACGGAAGGTGTCTCCTGATCAGGAATCCATCCATCACCTACATGGGGCCTTCATGAAGTGAGTATGCTCTGCCCATGTGGTGAGTATGCTTTCCTCTATATCCCAGCATCTGATTGTCAAGTTCCACATAAGACTGAATCCACCCATTGGCCACTTTCCCATTGCCTTGAATCTGGTCCATATTTCCATCTCCTGAAGAGTTTGATTTTCATTCTCATAATGGCCATTCCAAAATTGCTCTTTGGTTTATTTCCATTGTCCCTTCTTTTGATCTGGCCTGTTTTCCCAGATCCGAGGAACATTTTGCTATTCATTGCCACTCTAATCCATTTCATGTTGTTTTTTTTTGCCTCTGTTATTCCCTGGGGCATATCACCTATCAATCCATTTCATGATTTCTAGTACTTCAGCTGGATGAGGAGCATTGAGGCAGTTCCTGAAGTGGAGAACCAGCTTGAACTTGATCTGAAAATGGTGGGATATGTTTTATAAGTGGTAACATGTTTTACCCAGGGTTCCTTGTTCAGGGTTGATGGCCAGGATTTCAGGCTGATGATTCACTTTCCCATCAGAGAGCAATCTTTCCTGCAGGCTTCTTAGTTCAATGAAGAAGTCTGTAAAAGGAGGGCAAATGAAAAGATTGCCTTACGACGGATCACAGGGAGATATAGCCCACCACCATCCCTGAAATGTTGGCACAGATTTTCATGTTAGGTCTGGGGGACCTGTGCTCTCAGCTGTTGGGTACAGTGTTATCCCTGAATGTTTGCAAGAACAGGGTTATAGAGAGACCATAGGAGAAGACCCTCCACTGCTCCAGAGAGCCTGGATGGAGAAGACCAAGAGAGCATTACAGAAAAGTCACTAAACCAAAGAGCTCTTCTTTTTGAGGTAAGAGACATGAAAAATGCCTCTGCTTTTCAAGAAAATATGGTACATGGGCCTATACTCATTAGGGAAGCTGGGCTGTGACTGTGGGAATCCGTCTGTCAGCTATACCTAGGAACTTTGTTTCCAGAGTATGGGCCACTCACTGTGAGTGGGGGTTGAAACTGACACTTGGAGTTTCTCCCTCTGGTCCAGGAGGAAGTTGCTACACTGGCCACCGTGCAGTTGGGGTAATCATCCAGGGGCAAAAGAAGCCCATCCATTATCCATTGCTCAACATGGTTCCAGTTACTTCCTAGCTGCTTAAACCAGAACTGCTTTCAACGAGACTGCCTTCTACCTTCTCCAGGAAGGCAGAAAATCTGTACCAGGGAGCTCCTTCCCAGACAGTTTTACTGTGTCTTCCTTTCCTTTCTCCCTCTGATGTAGTATGCACATATTGAAGAGACAAGTGCATACTGAAGAAGCCTCAACAAGACCTGAAGGCATGGAGATGCCTCTGAGATTTAGAGCTTGGGAAAATGGATGTACTATAAACCCAGAAAAACAGGCTTGCAGAAGAAGCTGAGGAATTCAATTTTGAACATGTAGATCAAGGGGTCCAATAAAAAAATGGGAATTGCAAGTTTGGAGCACATTCATTTATTATATATTTTCAGTGTATAAGTGTATTGAGTACGTACTATGTATTAGACATTGACCTAGCTGGGACAGACACGGTTTCATCCATAAATAGTAGTAATACAAAAATATTAGTAAATAACTAATATTTACTAAGTACCAGGCATTGTGGTAACTGCTTTTATGCATTGCATCACTTAATTCCGAGAACAAATCTCGGGGATATGTATTATTATTACTATTTTACAAACCACCTCAACACAACCTTTTCTCTGCCCCACAGTATATTGTTTATTTTCTTATAGCATGTACCTCATTGTATTTTATTTTTAAAATGCAAATCAACAAAACTGAGGATACATAGAATAAAAATATTCTACATCAAAATTTTGGCAAAGCTGTTCTCAGAGGTGATTTTGTAGTTATGCTTTTACTTTAAAAAAATAACAAAAAAATAAGCCAAATAGTTATTTAATTTAAGGCATTTGACTTAAGGGATCAAATAAGTCTTATGGGAAATAAAATAAATATTAAAGATAAAGCCATAAATATTAATAGGAAACTAAAACAATGGCATTAATAAATAGATCCAAAAATTGTTGCTTTGAAGAAAAAAATAGTATAATTGGTGAACTCTAGAAAATCTAATCAACAGATAGAAAAATAGTCCGAAAGAAGCAAATTAAAAATAAAAAAAGGCATGATCAG
>PVIY010025697.1:0-36293 GCA_004026745.1 Myrmecophaga tridactyla | reverse complement strand
TATAAAAAATAAAAATAAAACTTAACCACACATACCCTTAACTCTTAACTATAAGACTTGTAGACATATAGTTTTTTAAATAAATGAATTCTTAAAACAACACTGATATCTGCAACCAAATTACATTTTATATATCTTAGAACAAGATTACAAATGCATAAGGGGAGGAGGGTGTTATGGAGACATACAAATAAAAACTAGTGATAAATCAAACAGATGTATAATCTACGTAAGAACAAGGCTAATGATAAAACTTAGAAAATATCACTACTGTAACAATTCGAAATGTAAACCTTTTAAAGGAGAATTTAACTACTATTTCTTTTAAAGTCATACCCTTTTAAACTTTGAAAAGCATAGCAAACTGAAATTTAATGATAGCGATTAAAGAGTAAGTTTAAAAAATCAATCTTTAGATGTTGATTTAAACAAATGAGCACTTGAATTATAAACACTGTCTTTTTAAAACAGCATTATAATGTTAAAGTTGAAGATGAAATTTTCAATTTCAGGTTTAGGTTTAAACTATAGGTTTAATAAAGTATTCAAGTCACCTTTTATAAGAAATAAACCTATATTTAGAAAAACAGGTATAGTCACTGTTTTAAACATTTCCACATTCAGAGTGGGTTACAGCATTTTACTTGCTGAGCTTAAATTAATGAACTATCAAGCTTTCAAATATAAAAATACATACATGCTTTAACACAAAAATTAGAACACTGACAGTTCCATATGAGTAAATAAAATATAGAAACAATATATACCAATAGACAAAAAGGCAACAATGAGTTAAATTATAAGTATTCATCATACAGGCACTGAACAGGCTTGGGAAAATTCTTTTTTATAATAACAAAAATGTGGGAAAAGGCATATTGTAGAACTCTATAAACAATGAAGACAAGTGAGCCAGAGAATACCTAGTTGTTGGTATTACAGATGACTTTTATTTTCTTCTTTACACCAATCTAAATTTTCTGACTTTATTTGAACAAGTTAATACTGAAGCCAAATATCTACTTAACAGAGGATGTATGCACAACGTATGTGATGATACTGTGAGCCGGTGAGCATATACTTCAGATAGGTTGTATGGTGTGTGTATATATCTCAATGAAATCAAGATATTTAATTATTAATTATTTATACATATATAACATTTAATTAATTAAAAAAAACAAGGACGTAAAACAGTGAACCTGCTGTAGATGAGGTCTAGTTATAGTACAAACATAAGAATGTTCTATCATGACTTATAATAGGTGTACATCACTATTTAATAGGGTAGTATATGAAAAAACACACCTAATGTAAACTCTGGACTATAGTTAACAGTAATATATTAATATTCTCTCATCAAGTGTAACAAAGGTACTACACCAATGCAAAATGTCAGCAATATGGTGGTATATGGGAATGTTATATTTCTACATGACTCTTATGTAAACCCACAATTTCTCTAATTAAAAAAAATACTTTTACAAGCGAAAAAAAGCATTATGCTAAGTTAAAAAAACCAGACACAAAGTACTACATATGGTATGATTCCATTCATATAAAATGTAAAAATAAATAAATCTATAGAGACAAAACTAGATTAGTGGCTATGCAGGATTGGGGAAGGATAGATGGATTAAGAGGTGACAACTAAGCGGTATGGGTTTTTCTTTTTGGAGTAATGAACATGTTCTAAAATTGATTGTGGTGTTGAAGGCACAACTCTGATTATACACTATGGATGGGTTGTACGGTATGTAAATATATCGCAATAAAACCGATTTAAGAAAATGGCAAAAAAATCTACTTGATATATTTCTGGATTGCTCAATCTGTTCTACTGATCTGCCAGTCTCTTCTGCATGAATACCAAACTTTTAAAACTTGGCTTAGCTCAATATTTTTCCCCACATGGTAGGGCAAGTTTTCCATTCCTGTTTTTCCCTCCCTTTAAAAAAACATACAAGCTGATTCTCATTTATTTATTCTTTCAAACAAACTTCACAAAGCAGGGAATGGCAAACTAACACACCAGATGCTAAATATTTCAGGCTTGTGCTATCTATCTTGTCACATATTTTTCCTTTTTTAAACAACTCTTTAAAATGTAAAAATCATTCTTAGCAAGCAGGTCACACAAAAGCAGGCCACAATTTATGGACTTCTGCATATAATACAACTTCCCACCCCACCAATAAGATTTTGGCATTTTGATTCCTAAATTCATACTAAATTTAAATACTAAATTAAGGAAGAAGTAATATCTTTTCAATATTAAATCTTTTTCAGAAGCAAACCATGATTATTTATTAAAAACCTCTTTTGTATCCTTCAATAGTTATATAGCTTTTATTCATAAATTCTGCAAATTTCTTCTTAGGTTTATTCCTGGGCATTTGAGGAAGGGAATTAATTTTTTTTTCTATTGTCTACTTTTTTTTTTTTCCTACATGGGCAGGCACTAGGAATCGAACCCGGGTCCTCTGGCATGGCAGGCAAGCATTCTTGCCTACTGAGCCACTGTGGCCCGCCCGGAAGGGGATTAATTTTGTCAATGTTATAGGGAAAATATAACATTGTATTTTATAACTAGAATGCAGGAAAATAAGAGACTTTTTAAATGTTAAGATAAGATTTAATAAATCTAATTTTGCTCCTTTCCCAAAATCCCACTGAAACTACAGTATAGGGATAAAATAAAAGAAAAGAAAGCCCACAGGTAATAGAGAAAGTAGGAATAATAAAATAAGAAAACTGGAAAGACTATAAGTGGTAACTGACCAACTTACACAGTATAATCCTTAAAATCTCAGAAGCTGGCAACATCTTTCTAAAAGGGAGTAAAGGAGGATCCATCAAAGAGAATTTGGTAAAAGCTGTTTAAAAGAAGTTAAATCCCTCAAACTCTCCCCTATTCCAGGCCACTAGGATTGCTGCCATCTTCTACCACAGCAGAAGAATGTAAAAACATCTCTAGACCAGCCCAGGCACAGCTAAGACGGTATCGTACTGAATGTGGACATACCACTACCTATCCACCATCCCAGGTTCTTTCCCCATTCAGTTCCCAGAAAGCTGACAACCATGTCGTGACCCCAGATAAATCAGAAGATTCTCTTCTGGGAACTCTTACCAACTAAAAAGAAAAACCTAAATATACTGATAGCAGAGATGCCTTAACAAGGTACCCAGATAGATCAGAGTGAAGCTCCATCTGTGGGCTCCAGAGATCCCAATCAGCTTTTATAGTTCCTCATTCCTAATCATGGCCTGAAAACCAAAGACTGCCATACACATGGGGAAGGCCTTTGACATCAAAGCAAAGTTTGAAACAGAAAACAAGTAACCTGGAAGAAACTGATTAGGCAGAGAAGAGAAAATGCCTTTTAAAAAATAAACTATTAAATCTTTAATGGGATATGTTAAGATTTTGCATGCATAAAAACAATTACAGAAAGCTATAAAAGTGAACATTCAGAGGGGGAAAAAAACCTGGAAATTTAAAATGAGATAGAAAAGATGGGCTGGAAAATATATGAAATTTCCCAGAGAGCAAAAATAGATGAAAACAAGAGCCAAGATTTAAAACAAACAAAAAAATTGGAGAAGTAGTCCAGATCCAATATCTGAATAATAACTCTTTCAAAGAGAAAAGAAAAAGATACAGGAATGTCACCAATAAATTTGCCAGAAGTGAAAGCTATGAGGTGCCGAATTAAAAAAAAAAAACCTATGATAACCAGCACAATGGATGAAAGCAGACTCATACTACACAATGTAACTGTGAAATGCGGTAAGGAAAGGATTCTACAACTCCTACCCAGGAGTAGGAATAGTAGGGTATCCAGTCATATATTTAAAAAATAAATAAAAACTATCAGGATAATTTCAGATTTATCAACAGGTACAACAGAAGACAACAATGGATTAATGATTTCAAAATTCCCGGGGAAAAAGTAATTCCAAAGAATTCTACTGTTCAGCCTACCATGGACAGAATTGTCCAAATATGCAAGATCTCAAAAGTCTTAACTCCTACACATCTTTTTTAAAAAAAAAAAAAATCTTAGAGATGTGATCCAACAAGTGAGACAAGAAACCAAATAAGAGGAAGACCAGGGCAGGCCGCCGTGGCTCAGCAGGCAGAGCTCTCATCTGCTATACTGAAGGTCTAGAGTTCGATCCCTGGTGCCTCCTGCCCATATGCAAAAAAAAAAAAAAGAGGAAGACCAAAAGTACAGCAGAGAGCCGGGAAGAACCGCATCACTGGAGTTAATTACTGAGGGAACCAGGAGCACAGTAAAAGGAGATCCAAGGAAAACAAGTGTGTATCAGATAGAGAGAGCAAGTGCAGATTGGAACAGTGTGGTTCAAGTATCATTCATTTGATGGCTAGCAAGTCCAAGATGCCTATTACTCTACCCATTAAAAAAAAAAACCAGAAGGGCAGATCAGTGGCTCAGCAGGCAGAGTTCTCACCTGCCTATGCCGGAGACCCGGGTTCATTTCCTGGTGCCTGCCCATGTTAAAAAAATAAAAAAATAAAAAATGACCTGCAGTGTCTTGCCTAAACTTTATATACTTAACTCGGCTTGTCACGTGTTAACAAAGTGCCTTTTTTCTCCTTTGTACGTTGCTCCCAGGATAAGCAAAGAACTTTATACTAGAAGCACTGTGGTTTAAGTTTACTCTTAAAAGATAGAGTACCCACAGTCCCTTCCCCCCTCACCCCTAATTCTTCCCTACTTAAGATTCTTTACCTGATCCATACCATGGCCCAGGCAGATACAAACTGATTCCTACCTTTCCCAGGACACATTCATGATCTTGCTCACTGGATTTCCCAAGCGGGGTTCTAGCAGATTCCACAAAGCTGGGTCAAACAATAACTCCAAACTATGTTCAGCTTAAGTTCCTTAGAAGCCATCATCCAACGGTATCAATTCTACCCTTTACTTACATGTCTATGGTTTTAGTTTTTTCAAAATTAAACAATTCATAGTTGAAAGATACACACATTGGAGATTAAAGCTACAACAGACTGTGTAAAAGAAAAAAAGAATAGAATAATTAACACAAAAGTCAGAATAAGGAAGAGTCCAAAGAAAAGAGATGTGATGATGGAGTATAGAGAAAAATGAAGAACTGATAATGTCCTACTTCTTGATCTAGGTGCTGGGTACCTGGGTCTCTTCAGTTTATAACTAAAACATATGTAAACATTTCATACCTTTTTTCTATATATAAACATTTCACAATAATAGGAAAGAGGGGAAGCTCTAAAAATAAAAAAGAAACTGATTAGCCAATTATAATCACAGAAGTGTTTCATCTGACCAATGGATGTTAAAAAAATTTTGAATTTGTTGCCAAAACATTTACCTTATATGGACATATTTTCTAATGTACTCAATGAGTTATTCATCACAGCACTGGCTGAAAGAGAAAGTGGTTGGAAACAACCTAAATGTCAATCAACAAAGAAATAATGACAACTATTCATGTAACATACACTGCCAGAAAAAAAAGTGAAACTTTACATGTAGCACGCAATGCTCTGAAGACATAGTAAATGACAAACAATGTACAGAATAGTTGGCTACTACTTATTTTAAAATTATATCATATTTGCTTATATATACAGAAATCTCCATGGAAGGATATATAAAAAAATGACATCACTGGTTGCCTCTAGAGATATTTTACATGGATGAGGATCAGCTTGAGATTTCACTGTATATACTACTATCTCTTACTTTTGAGATTTGAACCACATAAAAGCAGTGACTATTCACACCTACAACCCCATTAAAAGACCACAGAACAATTTTAATTCCATACAAGATTAAACAATTATCGCTGAACGTTTAATATATATAAAGAGAATCTCTGGTAGGATAAAATTAAACAATAATTTATCCAAACAACTAACCAGACTACATAGTCACACTGTACAAAGTTCAGCTAAATAAAATATGCCAGAACAGATCTAGATTCTAGAGCTGCACTGTCCAACTTGGTGGTAGCCACCAACCACACGTGACTAATTAAATTTAATTAAAATAAAATAAAATTTAATTTCAGTTCCTTGGTTCCACTGGCCACCTTTCAAATGCAATATAGTCACATACAGCTAGTGGTTACTGTATTGGATGCTATAGATACAGAACACACCCATCATCATAGAAAGTTCTTTTAGAGACTATGCTTTTCTAGAAAGACCCTCGAAAACTTGGGATGTTCACCTACTCTTTGAGATGACCCCCAGGAATAAGCCTGGCCGTGGTACCATGGGATCAACAATGCCATTCTCATCAAAAGTGGGAAAAGTATAACAAATAAGGTATCAGTGGCTGAGACAGTTCAAACAGTCGAGAGGCTACAGCAGATGTCACTGAGAGAATAAAGCTGCACTAAGAGTTAGAATATCAACAGCCTCCTCCAACATGAAAAAGTTAGGATGGGAATAACCCAAATACTCCTAAAGAGTGGGAGAAGGATTCAAGGTGATGGTGGAGCTATACAGAGAAGGTCAGATTCAACAAATCAATATGAGTGCTGAATCATTATACTGATATTTCTTTTAGACTTCAGTACCTTAGAGCAGCTAGAAATAAACTTAAAATTGTGGAACTGTAACCCATACCAAACTCTGAAATCTGCTCTACAACTAATTGTTGCGATGTACTTTGAAATGTACTGCTTTTGTTATTTATGTTATATGAAGAGAAGGAAGAGTACAAGAGAAGATAGGATTTAACAAATAAGTACGATTGCTGAATGATTATACTGATATTTCTGTTGGTCTCCAGTGTCTTGGAGCAGCTAGAAAAAAAATCATGGAACTGTAACCCATATCAAACTTTAAAATCTGTTCTATAACTACTTGTTAAAATATACTTGGAAATTTATTGCTTCTTTGTATATATGTTACATTTCACAATAAAAAAAGTCAAGAAAAAAAAGCTTGGGATGCTTTGGAGACAGGACTTAGGTGGCTGGAGAAGACAGTTGAGAAGCAGAATTTTTCACTCTAATAAAAAATAGGACTTAGCCTGAGCTAGGCAAGGTCCTTAATATTTTTCATGTTAACTCAATATCCTCACTGTATTTCAATATAATATTGGTTTCCCCTGAAAGGCTTTTTATTTTATCTAATGCATCCAAAAAATTTATTATGAGGAGGGACCACAGATGTCACCAGACTGTCAAAGGATTTAAATTTTGGACCACAAGTGTGTATTTCTAATTTAAAAAAAAAAATGTTTTTTTTAAAGTTAAATGCCAATACTTGTAACACAAAATGCAATGATGTCAATGAACATGTGGGACATTTGGTGAGACAAAATATGCCAGAAATAAAAGATCAAGAATGGTACACTCACCTTTAGAATACGATTATAAGAAAACAGGGGCCTAGACTGCAAGCTTTTAGAGCAGACACATTAAGTCTAGAGTGGTGATGATTATTTCTGGATTTTGAGAGGCTGTTTTTTATATATAACCTGATATTTAGAGATAAGAACAAAGCCAAACAGGTTGGGGTAAAAGTAATTCAGAACATAGGGATAAGGAAGACAGCGTCTATATTTTAGAACCACATATACTCTTTGAGACCAGTGGAAGAAAGGTTTATTTGGTCTGGAACGTAATTTTCTGTAGGGCATTATCTAATTCAACCTATTTGTATGGCTCATTTGAACAACTGAAACACAGGGAGCACAGAATAAGAAAAGAAAGATGTCTTAACCAAAGCAATAGGCTGAGCCCCCAATCTTGGGGTTTATTTGTTCATATAAAACTTAACCCCACAAAGGACAGGCTAAGCCTACTTAAAATTAAGTCTAAGAGTCACTCCCACTAGAATCTCTTTTGTTGCCTATCAACCAACATGACAAGCAAATTCACTGCCCTCCCCCTCTCCATGTGGGACATGACTCCCAGGGGTATGGACCTTCCTCGCAATGTGGGACAGAAATCCTAGAATGAGCTGGGACGCACCATTAAGGGAATCAGAAAACCTTCTCCACCAAAAGGGGGAAGAGGGAAATGAGACAAAGTGTCAATGGCTGAGAGTTCCAAACAGAGTCGAGAGGTTATCCTGGAGGTTACTCTTACGCATTAAGTAGATATCACCTTGTTATTCAAGATATAGTGGAGAGGCTGGAGGGAACTGCCTGAAAATGTAGAGCTGTGTTCCAGTAGCCATGTTTCTTGAAGATGATTGTATAATGATATAGCCTTCACAATGTGACTGTGTGATTGTGAAAACCCTGTGTCTGATGCTTCTTTTATCTACCTTATTGATAGATGAGTAAAACATATGGATTAAAAATAAATAAATAATAGGGGAACAAATGCTAAAATAAATTTAGTAGACTGAAATGCTAATGATCAATGAAAGGGAAATAAATTTAGTAGACTGAAACGCTAATGATCAATGAAAGGGAGGGGTAAGGGGTATGGTATGTATGAATTTTTTCTTTTTATTTCTTTTTCTGAATTAATGCAAATGTTCTAAGAAATGATCCTGATGATGAATATACAACTATGTCATGATATTGTGAGTTATTGATTATATATCAAGAATGGAATGATCATATGGTAAGAATGTTTGTGTTTGTATGTTATGTTTAATAAATAAAAAAAAATAAAAACAAAAAGAAAGACGTCCTTTAATCCTGTACAGATTATTGAAATGCCTGGGTACATCCTAGAGCATGTTAAGTAGACAATCAAAAAGTATTGGCAAAGTCTCCTGAGGGATGGGAGAAAGAATATTGAACTTAATTATTAAATCTTACCAGCGGGGAATCCCCTGATACTGGTCAAACTTCAGAGACACCCAAATCAATAGGCCCATGTCCTCGATTAGGAGGCTTACTCTTGTGAAGCTTATGTAGATAGAAGAGAAGCTGAGACTACCTATAGGCATGCCCAAGAGTTACTTCTGGAGGACCTCTTTTGTTGCTCAAATGTGGCCTCAATCTCTCTAAGTCCAACTCTGCAAGTGAAATCATTGCCCTCCCCGCCTACGTGGGACATCCAGGTGTGAACGTCTCCCTGGCAATGTGGGAGATGACTCCCAGGGATGACTCCAGACCTGGCACTGTGGAACCAACAATTCCATCCTGACCAAAAGGGGGAAAAGAAGTTTAACTAATAAAGTATCAGTGGCAGAGAGAGTTCAAATAGAGTCAAGAGGCTACTCTGGAGGTAGCTTTTATGCATGCTTCAGGTTAGACCTTGCTATCTATCATAATCTGCCAACCTCCAACCAGGACCATTGCGGCCAATCCTCAAGAACACCTAGGGCAATATATAAGATTCCACAAGGGTTACATGCACTAGAGAAAATTTCCAGAAGCCTACAACTTCCAGATGGGTCCCTGGTCCAAATAAGTCCTGAAACCTAGCCCAGCCTCTCCAGAACATCAGATAGTTCCATCTCCCTACCCCATATTAGTGACAAACCCTTCCAATATGAAAAATTTAAAACTGTCATAGCCCAAACACCCCTAAAGAGAGGGATGGAAAGATCAAAGGTGATGGTGGAGTTATACAGAGTTATTCAGGAGCAGCTAGAAGGAAAAATATGAGAGGATCACATGGTAGCCCATGACAAACTCTGGGATCTGTCCTGTAACTACTTGTTGAAAAATGCTTTGAAAACTATTGCTTTTTTTATTTCGTTGCTTTGTATATATGTTATACAATATAATAAAAGAGTTAAAAAAAAAAAAAAAGACAATCGCAGTTAAATACAACACAGGATACTGAACTGGATCTAATAATGGAGGAGAAAAGGCCCCAAAGCGCAGTATTAGAACACACAGAAAACTTGGCATAGAGACTGTAAGGTTTCTATCAATGGTAAATTTCTTGAACTTGATAACTGTACTTAAGGTGGTAACCTAAGAACAAGACGATCCTTGTTCTAAGTTTCCACCTTAGTACATGGAAATATTAAACATTCAGGAAGCATGATGCATGCAACTTACATTCAAAGGTTTAGAGAACAGATAAATAGATAGGCAAATAAATACAGATAGACAAGTGGATAGATAGAATGGTACAGTAAATGTGGTAAAATGTTAAAAGTTGGCAGACGTGGGTACCTGGGGTGTGGTAGAGTATGCCAGAATTCTCTGTATGGATTTTGTATTATTTTTTGCAACTGCGTGTAGGTTTGAAATTACTTAAAAAAAAAAAAATACCAACACCTGTAATACAAAACCCAAGAGAATTTACAATCCTCTGTGTGTGTGTGTGTGTGTGTGTGTATAAACTCTTTAAGTTAAAATGGGGGGGGGAGGCCTCAACCCACTCTTAATCCAACCACCCATAAATTTTCAGGTTTGGTTTTAAGTTTAAAATGTTTCTGCATAATAATGACCCATGCATCAGTTGTATCCCAAAGATAGGAGTTTTACTTAAGGTAAATAGCTTGACTTTTTAGTTTTAGTTAGATTTTCTTTTCTTTTTTGGACAGGATAGAAATAAAGATTGAACCCAGATCTGGGTTTGAGTTTTAGCTCTAACTTTGGAACTATGTGACCTTGATAGGGGAAAAAAATCACTTTAAATATGAATTCCTCATCTACAGAAAGTATTTACCCTAAAATATTATGATTAGGAAATACATTATACTTTTCCATTAAAATATCTTATTTTCTTGCCTCAGTTAATACTGGATTTTGTGGCTGCATAGGCTGTTGCCTTGGTGAGCATGTAAAACCCTATAAGCAGAAATTTTATTTTATAACAATACTTTGTATTAGCTGAAATAAATATAAAAATCTTATTGACTATCCTTGTAACAACAGCACAAAAAGAACAGTATAGCTAATTCTCACATAGCATTTTGTGATGAGTTTAAAATATAAAATTGACACAAATGTACATTTTAGCTTTAAAAATAACTGTAAAGTTATGATTTTAAAGAAATCTTAGGTTCTTATTACCTTCTCCAAGCAATCTAGTTTTAAAGACTAGTAACATTTTAACTGAAACTTTTTTCAATACAACTATGTAACTCTGCCAAACTTTTCACCAAAATTACAAAAAACTAAAATAGATTAGTAAATAAAATCAGTAAACAGAAATAGTAAATAGATTGAGTAAATTACACATTTGCAAATAAAACAATTTTACTAACAAAACTGTTTATATTAAAATACATATATATATATTTTTTTTTTGAATGGGCAGACACCGGGAATCGAACCTAGGTCTCCAGCATGGCAGGCGAGAACTCTACCTACTGAGCTACCCTGGCCCTCCCCTATTAAAATATTTTAACTAGCAAGTCATCTGAACTGGAAAATGCAAAAAACAAGTGAGGAGGGATAAGTATACAACTCTAACTCGTTCCTCATATTCTGACAAGGTATTATTTTCTTAAGATTCTTTACTTCTGTTAACAAACACAGCTGTACAAGGGAGCTTAAAAACAATGTCCATACATTTTCTCTTATAGCTACAGCAAAATATCCAGTAAATTTATAAAAAAAATTAATCTCCCCTCCTGAACTTTCAATCTGGCTTCCACTTTCACACACTTCAGCTTTTTTGGTTCCCCTACTCCCCCAACTTAAACATACTATCCAATATCTCTAGGTCAGCACTAGAGCAAATACTGTATCACTGATATCATTGACTACCATATCACTGGGAATTAAGCTCCCTAAAACTTAACATTGAATAAGATTTAGAATCACATATTGTATAACTTTGTATCCTAAAGAACACCTGGTACACTATCAGGGGCTATAAATAATTATTGACTCAAAATAGTCCTTCACTATGTTGGGATTCTGTTTTGTGCTGTTGAATCAAAACTACACAGCTTTGCAAGTCTAAAGGACCTAATGTTACTGAACTTCAAATAACACATTACTTTATTTAGAGGTTATTAACCGTGCCCTATTAGCAGCTGTAATGCTTTTTGATGACACTGATTATAGTGGGTACAAGAACAAAGCGCAGTTAAACGCAGACATGAGAGCACATTAAAGGTGGTTTAAGTCAAAATTTTACATATCCTTACCATTTGTTTTTGTAACTATTATAAAATACGTTGTTTTAGCAACTTATTAGACAGTTTTCCCACCAACTTTATTTCCGAGGAAATAAATGAAACTGTTGCCAATAAAATAAGTAGCTAAGGTGAAAAGGCTGGCTTAAATTCTGGTAACAAGACAAAGTTTACATCAAAGTAATAAAAAATAAGTTTTTCTGTATTCTACAGACCTTTCCAACACTAGAATTTTTGAGGTAGTTATAAAGTCAAAACAGCTTAGCGAAGCATATCAAAATCACAAACTACCTTCATAGATTTATAAAAATATAAAAATATAAAAATATCCAAGGCCTAGAACTGGTTCGAAAGTGAGTGTCAATTGCTTTCTGGTTGCTAATGCCCCAAAATGTTGTCACTTAGGTGTCACATTCATGAAATGTCAGCTTGGACTCAGAAGTTTCGGTGGGCAAGGGCCGGCAAACCCAAACTATGACAAAGATAATCACTCCTTTGATGGGTAACTATCAACTCTCTGTCCCAGGATCAGCTCGGTTCAATTAAATTTAAAATGGTGCCTAAATTGAGAGGAAAGCCTAAAGAATGGGTAAATTAAGAACAGAATCAAATGGAAAATTTAATTTTCTGTAAGTTGTCTTAGAAATCTTCGATAATAAAGAGTAGAAAAAACACACGGATCTAGGGCCATTCGCATTAGCTCAGGCGTGCGCATTGCACGAAAAGGATGAATGAATGGAAGGCAGGCGCGTGTGAAAGGCAGCAGGTCCCGCCGGCAGTCAGACCCGCCGCAGCGATCTGTAGGCCTTGCTCCTCCCCCTTCCCTCCTCCATGACAGCCGAGTCTCAAGCACTGAGGGGCGAGGACAATGTGATCCCCCTTCTCACCACCTCCACCCCTCCATCTGTAGGGCTTCACAGCACGACGCGGGGCTTTCCTCCCGACGCACACCTTTCTCTACTGCCTTGACGCCAAACTCGGCACTCTGGCGCGCTGAAGCAACATGCGCTCACCTCTCTCAGCTTCCCCCAGCGAGGCGGAAGATCCCCGCGCGTGCGAAGGCACCACTCCCGCCCACCCCTCCTCCGACAACACGCGCCCACTGGCTCCCCAGCCCACCCGTCTACGGAAGGAAAACTCTCGCACGTGCCCCATACCCGAGCCCCTGGGGAGGAACTCAGGAGGGAGGAAAAGGCTGGCCGGAGCTCCCTCCTCCATCACATTCCAGGCCGGCTCTTCGCCCACCCTCCCTACAGATCCTGGCGCCCGCCCTAAGCCAGCCCCGCGCCCTCCTATTCCAAAGAAACAGTCTCCACACACCTAGCCCAGGGTCCGGAACACCCTCTACCCCTGCAAACACCTCGCGGCTCCGCAAGAGGCACCGCGCCGCCCCTCCCCCATTTTTCTTCCCCAGTTCCCCGGCCCCCACTAGAACGTGTGAGCGACACGCTGCCGCGGCCAGCCTCCGGGGCGCCCCCAGTTGCCGGCGGGCAGGTTAAGCCCAAGAGCAGGGGGAGGGGGTGGTAAAGGGTAGCGTGCGCGCCGGGAACGACATCCCGCGGGGTCCCCCTGTCCGAAGGGAGCCTGTGCGCGGGGACCTGTGGGGGTGGGGGCCAAAAGCAATACTCACCGGTTCCACAGTCGCCATCTTAGATCGATCTGATCGCACAACCGCTCCTGAAGGGGAGGGGGGGTGAGAGGAAAAAAATGAGATTCAAACCGGATTGGCCGGCTGCTGCCACGTGACGGACGTGTCCGTTTGGCCCTGGCGGCGCCTGCGCAAGACTGCGGCTGCGTGTGTATCGAGAGGCTTCTGGGAAGTGGAGTCTCCTTTTTTTTTTTTTTTTTTAAGGGCAAAGAAGTTTTTTAAAAAAAAAAGTCTGGTCACGTGGTCGATGGATAGGGTGCGCAGTTTTCGGCGCGGCTGACACTCTCTTGCGGGAGGGGGGTTTTCAGTCCTCTGCTTTTCCGCCTGGATGTCTGCAGTCGCACTTACTGCCCGGCATGCCTACTGTGCCCTTCGTCGCCCTGTCCTCTCATCTTCCCCTGTAGGTTGGGAACTGCAGGCTCAGCACGCACAATAAGGCTTCATTTGCTTAGTTGGAAGTCCTAGGACAAGTTGACTATGTATTTATTTAGTTTTCTTTTGACTTCCCACCACCATTTTCTCTTTTAGTTTCAAAAGGACGGTGATGGACGGAGAATCTGTGTTTAAGCAATCGATCCTCCCCCGTCCCCCAGCTCTGCTATTGCTGGTGGTCACTCATGGCCTTCGTTGCGAGAGGAGTTGGACTGAACCGTACCCACTTGCCACCGTTGGGGGTGAAGGGGAGTGGACCCGAATGCGTTTTCTGATCCAAATCCTGAGATTAAACCTCTGGGCCAAAACTTGCTTGGAAGTAAAACTTATTTGGCAGCTCTGTCCTCTTGGTTCCACTATCCTCCTTTAAAGGATAAAGTTTCCTTTAAAGTGAACGGAAATAACCTAAGTCCAGGTGCCAGCCAGGGAAGCCACTCTGGGCCCCGCTGACTAAGCCCTGGACTGACCGTCAGGAGTCGTTAGGCCGGGTCAACTATGACTCTTGACGTTGACTCATTCTCCTTAGGCGAGTGACTTAATCATTCAGTACCTCGGTTTTTTCATTTATGAACCACGGGTTCATACACTTACCTCACAAGGGTGTGCTGTGGTAATGACAGTAACCTGCTTTGAAAATGCATTGGACACTATAAATGTTTCATAAGCGACTGCGTGCCTTTAAGGATCAGCTGTTTCTCTGCTGTTGTTTAAAACCATGTTTTTATTTTTACTTTTGTTCACTTTGTTACATTATGATGTACATCAGTGCAACTTTAAAATTTCCAGACTTTTTTTCTATGTAATTGTCGCTACCTTCATTAGAGGCGTTAATGTTCAGGAAAATACTGCGATGTTCACAGCAGTCACTCTCAATTACAAATTTGTCCCCACACTAGCATCATGCTTTTCCTTTCCCTCTAAGATATTGTGCTAGCAAGCTGTCATTTCTCAAGACAGCCTTATCCTGCACAGCCGGGTTACTAACACACACACACAAATCTAGTAATATGCTAATAAAAGGTTCTAATAAGGAAGATGCTATCTCATATTATTTCCCATGCTTAAGAATGGTAACCCCAGAAAAATTAGTACAAGCAGGCTGCCTGTGCCTACCTGCTTATTGTGCTGCTGATGTCCAAAGCTGTGTCATACCTATTATTGAGTACATAATGGATGCTTGGGTTGACTAACACATAATTGAGGCTGAACAAAAACTCAGTCATTGCATGTTAATATGTTTGGTTTGCCTGGATGTCGGAGATGACCATGTACACTTTTGTCTAGCTCTAGTAGAGTCTAAAATACTTAGAATACTAAAAAATGAAAGTAAACGGATTTCTCCTTACAGAGATTATCTACTGTTACTTAAACTATTCAAAGTGATTACAGTTGATGTCGGTGTTTTCTGTTGGTTAAAAGTAGTTTCTGATTATCTTCTTTGAATAGATAGCTTAGATGTGCTAGTTTTGCAATGATGCTAGATAACAGAGTAAAGAATCAAGGAAATAGGTAAGGAAATATCCACATGGCACAGAAAGCCATGATGTTCTTTAAAAATGTTTTTACGCTTTTTTTTTTTTAACGTGGGCAGGCACCGAAAGCGGACTCGCGTCTCCAGCATGGCGGATGAGAACTCTGCTACTGCACCACCATTGCCCTAAAATGATTTTAACAATGGCTTACATAAATTTTTATCTTGATCACAAAACTCTCCACTCTTGTCAATCACCCTAGTACTTTCACAATACTTATGTATGCTATCAGAGCTTCATTTCTCTCCATTTTACACTTGCCTTGTTGCTTATGTTTTATGGAAACTTCATGTGTCTTTCCTTATTTATTGTCATTATGTTCTGCCATGTCAAAGATTTGGTGATTACGTCTTTATTTTGTTTTGTTTTGTTTTGTTTTTGTATGCTGTATGGTGAGGATCACATCTTATTCTTTTTCCATGTGACTATCCCCTTCTTGCAGCACCATTTGTTGAATTTTTCTTTGTTGGCTTTTCGTTTGTTTGCTTGCTTGTTTGTTTGAGAAGTACATGGGCCAGGAATTGAACCTGGGTCTCCGGCATGGCAGTGGAGAATTCTACCACTGAACTACACTTGCACCCCCTGGTGATTAGGTTTTTATGTGTGTATGTGGTTATTTTGTTTTGTTTTGTTTCCAATTTGAAATATACATAGAAGACGGCTTATATACTTTATTACTCTATTAAACCACACACATAGATTGTATTTGTTACCTTACTACCACATCCCTTATCTTTATGGAAAAGAATGGTTAATGAAAAGTTTAATTTATGAAATAGGGTAAGGTATTGAAGTTCTCTTCTCTTTGATCAAGCTATCTAGTTTATAGGTAACTACCTTTGACCCATCATAATATCATGGTACTTCCTATTTATAAGTCTGGGATGATTGATTATCATCTTTAAATACTCATGCACTTTTCTCAACTTAATATAGTCCTCACACTGGTATATTGTCTTTATAGATTAACTCATGGGACATGATTTTAAATAATTTGACAAAACATATAACTTGTTTTCATTATGTAATTACCTCTTTGCCATTCTAATGTTGATTAGATCTGGCAGATAACTATAGTCATTGTTTTGCTGGGCTTTTCTACCATGTTCAAATTGATCTTATCTGCTATGATATATTTCTAAAAAATATTGCTATTGTGCTAGCCAGGATTGTTTTTTTTTAAGACAGTCTGGAATTTTAGATATTGTTTAGGTTAGGGGACTTTGTCCCTGATCAGTTTTAAGCAACCATTTTTTCTTAAAATGAGAGGATTTTGAGACAGAAGATGTGAGATTGCGTAATAAGGTAAGTGATCCTTAGTAGCTTAATGTTTGGCCAGAGTCTTAGATATAATCTAAAACAATCCCTAGTCAATACTAATCTGATATCCTTTCTTTTTTAACCTTGTTCAGACTTTTTGTTGTTGTTCATTCTTTTGTTAAAACTTGGATATACTTGTACTTTATGTCATACTCTATTTTTGTACAGTATTTTTGTTATTTTCACTTTCTACAGTGATTTTCTTTTAGAAAAGATCTAAGATGATGGCCTGTAATAAAATAAATATCCTTTAAATTATAATTGTATAGTTTAGTGGTTAACAACATAAGTTTAGTATCAAACTATCTCAGTTCATAACCCCAAGTCCACCACTTAGCATGTGACTGTGAGCAGGTTATTGAGACTCTCTGTGCCTCATGTTTGTCATGTATTAGATGGGCATAATAATTTATCTTGTGTGGCTAATGTGAAGAATAAATGAGTTAATCCACACAGTGGGCTTAGAATAGTTCTTAGAACATAGTTCGATGTTCATTCAATTTTACCTATCGTTAGGTATTAACATAGATTCTTATCTCTAGTTTTTACTACAGTGGAATATTTTTAAGAATTCTTTTCTCAGAGAACCAAGCTCAGCCCAGTATTTTTCAAGATACTCCAAGCTTCCAAATATTCGAAGTCAACTAACATTTATTGATCTCCTATAACATACCAAGTATCTTCCATATTAGTTACTTCATTTGACCTTTATAACAATTACATGAATTAAATATCATCATCCCCGTTTTATGGATAAACAGACTCAGTAAAGTTGTCCAAGTCCACATTAGCCAATGAGTAAACTGGAATTCAAGCCCAATCTCTCCAAGATTCGTTCTTTCCTCATACCATAGCTGCTTCCCTCTGATAGGACCTCCCAAATTCTTGTTTCTCCTCAAATGATTTCTAATTCTAAGTTCATTTTCAGAAATGACAGGAAACTATTTAAGAAGTACTGAGGTACTCATGGCAAATATGTAGTAACCAAAGGATATTTAAAGGACACAGGAAGCAGGCACTTCCCTCCTGAACTGTAAAATTTGGTTGGCATATAAGTCATAGAAATATAAATAGTTCTGTCGCCATATAAAGATGTGTGACTAAGAGCCAAAATGACGCAGCAAACAAGCACCATAACAAGCACCCATTCACATACTGAGACATTCTCATATTTTCTCACCTAGTTTCGTTTAGGTTTCTGTTCACATATCATCTCCTGAGCAAAGATTTCCTTGGCCACCTTTATCTAAATTAGCATCCCTGGCACTCTCTATCCCCTTACCTGGCTTTATATTTTTTCAGAAATATAGAATCCTTCAAAATCCTGGTGACAAACCTGATATTATATTAAATATCAATCAATTGTTGGTGGTCTCCACTACTAAAATATTAGCTTCTTGATGATTGTAGGTAGATTGCAAATAAATATTTGGGAAAAACACAAATCTTATCAAACTAACTAAGGTCAAGCCTCAGGACTAATAATTAATAGGAAAATTACTTTAGTCAGGCACTATTCTAAGCATTTACATGCATTTATGGTACTTCATTTTATCTTCAAAACAACACTCAAATGTGAGTGTTCTAATTTTTCAGATAAGGAGACTAAGGCTTAGAAAGTTTAAAAAAACTTGCTCAAGATCATTCAACTAGTAAAAGGAGAACCAGATTATGAACACAGTTCTTTCTTCAGGGCTCTCAATCATTATATAATATTAACTAGATTGTAATTGGATAGCCTAATAAAGATCAATGTCTGAAATAATAGAGTAATTAATTATTATCAAAGAGAATGAGAAAAATTAATATAAGTAGTATGTTTGGACCAGTGATAAAGGACTTCCAAAATGAATTCATTTACCTTGTTAAAATCAAAATTAAGAAAAAATTGAAATGTGTAAGATAAGATCACTAGTCTTTAGAAATAAGCCACAAGATTGTAAACACCCAAAATTCATCAGAGATTGGGTGTTACTCCAGGGCGTCATGACTGGATTTTGATTGCTACATAGATGAGTAAGTGCCTGCATTGTGCTTTTGTTTAAAGAAAGAAATGTGTTAATGAGTGGGAGTTGGCCTGCTTACCATCCATAAAAGAGGAATCCAGAATGACTATATTTGATGATGTATCTCTAGCATCATTGAGGGGGCAGAGTGTGAATTTCTCGTCCATCGATCCTTATTTGAGGTGGTTGTTTGAGGACACCAATCATTAATGCCATATTACTAATTCACCTCATTTTATTGCAGACTCACCAAGCAACCATATGATAAATGTATCTTCCCACCATTTTTTAAACTTTTTGTTATAACATATATACAAATCAAAATTTCCCATTTTAACCATTTTCAAGACTACGATTTGGTGGTATTAATTACATTCACAATATAGTACTACCATCATCAACATCCATTATAGCAACTTCTCCATGACCACAAACTGAAACTCTGCCCTCATTAAGCAATAAAAACTCTTTGCCCTTTGTGCTATTTTGAAAGGATTATAACCCAATAAAAGCCATATTTTAATCCTGATCCATTTTGTGGAAACAGCCACTTCTTTTAATCCCTATTCAGCACTGTAGGTTGGGAACTTGAATAGATTATCTCCACTGAGATGTGATGCACTGAATTGTGGGTATTAACCTTTGATTAGAGGGAGATGTGACTCTAACCATTCCAGAGGGGTCTTGATTACTTTACTGGAATCCTTTAAAAGAGGAAATATTTTGGAAAAAGCTTCAGAGAGCCACGAGAACCATGAGAGCCTACGCGGCCAGAGACCTATGGAGATGAAGAAGGAATATGCTCCTGGGGGAGCTTCATGAAACAAGAAGACTGGAGAGAAGGCTAGCAGATGCTGTCATGTTCACCATGTACCTTTCCAATTGAGAGAGAAACCCTGAACTTCATCGGTCTTTCTTGAGTGAAGGTAACCTCTTGAAGGTAACCTCTTGTTTGGACATTTTCATGGCTTTAGAACTATAAACTTGCAACTTAATAAATTCCCCCTTTTTAAAAGCCATTCCATTTCTGGTATATTGCATTCCAGTGGCGGGCAAACTAGAACACCCCCCCATCCCCCAATCTGGTAATCTACTATCTGTCTCTATAAATTTGCTTATTCTAGGTATTTCATTTCAACAAAATCATACAATATTTGTCTTTTTGTTTCTGTTTTATTTCACTCAACACGATGTCTTCAAGGTTGTGTCTTATATTAATTTGTGTTAAGGACTGATGGAGAAACATGTGTATCCAAGTAACAATAATTACATTACTCAGAATTGATTTTTTAAAAGACAGTTTTTTGACCTCTTTGAAGTATCCTCCTTGAGTCTGAGGAAAATCTACCCTTGTGGACTGGATTGTGTCTATGTCCTAAGACTGTGATGATTCTCTGAGAAATGACATCCTATAGGAATTGTCTGGGTAGCCATGCAGCCTTCCCCAGGACTTGCCATTTTCTTTGTATTTCAACTGCTTCATTGGAAATCTGTGAATTAGGAATTCTTGATTCACCTGCTTCTTTTTTTTCTTTAATTTTTCTTAGAGAAAGTGTTTTACAGTTTAAATTGACCAACAGAATTTAGAGCTCTGAAATGGAAAGTTAGGATACAGAGGTCCAAGCTTTTTCATAGCAGCACTGTAGCACCTGAGATTAGAGATGGTCTGATTATAGTATGGGGGTTTAGGGGAGGTTTTGATCCAGGTGTATATGTGGTTAGCTTATAAAAACTGACTTCTAGGAAATGACATAATACCATGCCAGAGAGACTTATTATGAAACAAACTGTGGGTTTAAATGCAAGACAGTTCACAGAAATGGTACCTTAAAGAAACTAACCTTACCTTTCTTAAAAAATCTGTTTTATATGCTTTTTATTTTACCATGAAAGTCAGGAGAACTTAATTCAGATAAGTTAAATATGATAACTGTTTCAATTTACAATAAAGATGGAAAGATTAGTGTGCCAGTCTGAAAAGATTATGTACTCTAGAAAAGCCATGTTTTAATCCTGATCCATCTCATGGAGGCAGTCATTTCTTTTAATCCCTATTCAGTACTGTAGGTTGGAAATTTAATTAGGTCATCTCCACAGAATTGTGACTTACCCAGTTGTGGGTATTAACCTTTGATTAGAGGGAGATGGGACTCCACCCATTCCAGGTGGGCCTTGATTACTTTACTGGAATCTTTTAAAAGAGGAAACATTTTGGAGAGAGCTTCAGAGTTATGAAGTCACAAGAGCCCACGAAGCCAGAGACCTTTGGAGATGAAGAAGGAATATGTCCCTGAGGGACCTTCATGAAACAGGAAGCCTGAAGAGAAAGCTAGCAGACATCACCATGTTTGCCATGTGCCTTTCCAGTTGAGAGTGAAACCCTGGATGTCATCAGCAACCTTGAACGAAGGTATATTTCCCAGGGTACCTTAGATTGGACATTTCTATAGACTTGCTTTAATTTGGACATCTTCGTAGTCTTAGAACTGTAAATTAGCAAGTTAATAAATTCCCCTTTTTAGAAGCTGTTCCATTTCTGGTATGTTGCATTCTGGCAGCCAGCAAACTAGAACAATTAGTAAATGTGATCTTACCTATTTATTAGAGCTTGATTTTTACAGTCTGAAAGATTTTTGGAGATACATAGGAAACTTGGGAAACATCAGCAATTATTGTTAAGCTTGAAACACCAGGGGGAAAATTATTGTTTTTTTTTTTTTTTCTTTTCCTTTTTTTTTTTTGCATGAGCCGGCACCGGGAATTGAACCCGGGTCTCCGGCATGGCAGGTGAGAAATCTGCCACTGAGCCACCACTGCACCACCCTGTGTTTGTTTTTTATAAAAGAGATCAGCTAAATGCAATTAATACTTGAAAGGTAGTACAATAAACAGTACTTAACTGAAACTATTTGAGTGAAAGCACTTAAATATTTTAACTTTTTACTTTTTCCTGTTTTAAAAAGATACGTTATATTGTGTGTCGATTTTAACAGAATAAAGCTGTATTTTTTTTAAGCCAGAAAAGCAAATGTTAAATACAGGAAATTCAAGTGAATTGTAAGTTATTTTCTGGACCTGCCTGAGAAATAAGGATATTTAAGGTACTCAAATAGAAATTCCGTTGTTGTTAGGGGAGATTAAATCAAAACTGATAGAAGATAAAATTACTTTAAAGATTGGTGCTTAGCACTATTTAAAAAAATCACACCCAAACCCAGAGGTCAGTTGAATTATATTTTGTATTTTTTCTCATTTAAGAACTTGTTTAATGGGCCCCAGCAATGATAATGTAGTCATTAAATAATGGATTTTTTCAAACCTGCTCTTTGAAATTTTTATTGTAGTAAGTAAATATCTATATATAATAAAATTTACCATTTCAACCATTTTTAGGTGTACATTTCAGTGACAATATTTACATTCATAGTGTTGCACAGCCATCATCACCATCCATTATGAAATTTTTTTCATCATACCAAACAGAAACTCTGTAAGTTTTGTTTTATTACAAGTTCATTATTGTTTGTTTTTTAACTTGGAACTGGACTTTAGCATAAGATTTCACTTTGGGAATAGGATAACATCTTCAACTGGTTTGAATCTATAAATTAAACTTTGTTTTCCAAAATGGTCAAGAGATTGTGGAGCTGAATTGGAATTTTTTTTCATTTTATTTTAATACTCTTATTGTTATCCTATTATGGTTCTTCTCTTGGTGATTTAAACATTTTTAAAAAATTTTGCATAATAACTTCATTTTTTAAAACAATGTGACAAACAGCATTAAAGAAATCTGTTCTACAATTTTTTTGAATAAAGGAAATCCTCTCCCATTATCCTAACTTGTCCACATATTATACTTTTACAATTGTATTGCCCGTACAATTTTAAACTGTGTTTTTTCACTTGATATCTTATTATAAATATTTTTTAAAGTTCTTATAAACTGGATAATGTTTTTTTCTTAATTGAAGAAGTTTACAGAAATTTGTGTAGAGATAAAGTTTCCATATACCATCCTATTATTGACACCTTGCATTAGTGTGGAATATTTGTTACAATTGATGAAAGAATATTATTATAATTACTATTAACTATAGTTCATTATTTACATTAGGGTTCCTTGTATGTGTTATTTAGTCCTGTTTTGTTTTGTTTTAAAATTTTTATTCTAGTAATATACTTTCAACCTAAAGTTTACCCTTATAACCACACTCAAATATATTACTCAAGGCTGTTAATTATGTTCACAATGTTGTGCTACCATGCCTTTCTAAAACTTTTCCATTATCCCAGACAGAAACTCTGTACAATTTAAGCATGAATTTTTTTTATTGTGAAAAATAGCATATATACAAAAAAGCAATACATTTCAAAGCACACCACAACAATTAATTGTAGAACAGATTTCAGAGTTTGGTATGGGTTACAATTCCACAATTTTAGGTTCTTACTTCTACCTACTCCAAGACACTGGAGATTAAAAGAAATATCAATATAATGATTCAGCAGTCATACTCATATGTTAAACCCTACCTTTTTTGTATAACTCCACCATCACCTCTGATCTTTCTTCCACTCTTTAAGGGTATTGGTCTCTGCCCATTCTAGCTTTTTCATGTCGGAAAGGACTGTCAACAATATGGGATAGGGGGATGGAACTAGTGGAGGTTCTGGAGAGGCTGGTCCCTCTGGGCTTCGGGACCTATCTGACCCAGGAATGCAAATGGAGGCTGCAGGTCTCTGGAAAGCAATCATATTGCATAGAGCCCCTATAGAATCACAGATAAAGCCCTAGGTATTCTTCAGGGTGGGCAGGAATGGCCTTGCTTGGGCTTTGGCAAACCATTATAAGCTGCAATGTCCAGCTAAAGCTTGCATTACAGTAGCCTCCAGAATAGCCTCTAGACTCTACTGATACCTTTTGGTTAGGAAGATATTGTTGATCCAATGGTGCCATGACCAGGCTCATCCCTGGGAGTCATATCCCAGTTGTCAGGGAGACTTTCACCCCTGGGTGTCAAAGCATGAATTTTTAAACTTCAGAAAAGTTGCAGTAGTAACTCTTACAAACCCTTCTTCTGAATCCCCCAATTGTTAACATACTGTCCCTTTTGCTTTATCTCTTTAAATCTCTCTCATTGTTTATGAACCATTTGAGAGCAAGTTGCAAACATCATGACCTTTTACCTCTAAATAATTCATCACAGTCCTCCTAAGAACAAGGATATTTTCTTACAGAACCATATTACAATTAATGAAATCAGGAAATGCAATGCTGTTTTGATACTTTTGTCTGAAATATAATCATAAAATAAATATTCAAATTCTGCTGTCCCAGTAAGTGCTTCTACAGCAAAAAAAAAAAATTTTTTTTTCAATTCAAGATCATGCATTACCTGGTTGTCTAGTTATTTCAGTTCCTTTTCATGGGAACACTTCTTTTTCTGTTAAGAAACTGATGTTCTGAAGAGTTAAAAACAGTCATTTTGAAGATTGTACCTCATTGTTTCCTAGGACAGTTTAACACGCAGGGCCGATTAGATTATTGGGACTTAGTTATGTTGCTAGAACACTTTTGTATTTGTGCATTTTGGGGAGGAATACCTTCAAAAATAATATTGTATCCTTCCTAGTGTATCACATCAATATTGATAACATCAGTGGTTTCAGAATATTCTTGTGAGTAAATTTATCACAATTCACTTAACGAATTCACCATGCTTAAATACTTGGTTATTTCCAGTTTTCTCCTATTATAAATAATGCTTCAGTGTATATACTCATAAGAAATTTTTCCCCATAATTTAGACAATTCCTTCAGGATAAATTTTCAGCAGTGGAATTATATGGCTTATAGGATACAAATGGTAATTTTTGCTCATTATGCATATCAGAATTCATGTTGATCTCCAAAGGCATTTCTGTAGTAATGGAAAAAGTTACAACACACTTGGGTGTTAAAAATATTAAAAGAATATATTGTTAATGATTCTTATCTCTAGTTTCAATATTCGTCTATTCATAGCCCTTGCCTTTTTCCCTCTTCTTTTTACTTTGAAAATCTAAAAAGTTTGTTTCACCAAAAAGTTCAAAGTATAATCAGCACCTATAAACCCTTACCTAGACTCTCCAGTTATTAATCTTTGAATCAGTAAGGATTAATAAGAATATTTGTGTTATTGAAATGAAATAAACTCTTCCAATATTTTATATATACATATATGAATATATATGTGGGAAGTAAATATATATTTACAATAAATAGAATGGCAATACATAGGATACTTTTATTCAAATTGTGGTCTGAAGCACACAATTTTTGCACCTTGCCCTAGATCTAAGGGTCTGAATCTCTTAAGGGTCTGGCCCAAGTAACTTAATTTTAACAAGTTCTTTTGTATACTAAAATTTGAGAAGCTTTGACTTAAGTTAAAGGACTCTGAAGGAAATAAACTGCTTAATGTAAACAGCTTCTAAATATTCATAAATTGATGTGATTTGGGCACTGTAACAGTAATTACTTCATTAGTTATTTTTTTCATCAAGAAAGATAAATTCTTTTTTGAATCATTTAAAAAAATTTTTCTGGAAGAAAGGAATTTGAGACAAAGGGGGAACAACTTCGTGAGTCTTGGTGTTTCATGCTCTCTGTCCACCAAAATGTAGTTTTACTCTCTTGTCCCAGTTGTAAGAATTATAAGTAATTCTGCATCAAATTATTGATTTTCATAAAGCTTTCCTAATTCTTGATGCATCGTAGATTTATATGCACAAGAAACCAAGACTGATTTTCCTTTGAATATAAATCAACATGGTGAATACTGTAATATACCATACAGACCCTCTTTCAATAGAGAATGTTGCTTCAGTTGCTGGGAGTTCTCTGATCCCCTTCAAGGATTGTCCTAAATAGGGAGAGTTATCTCACCCTTCCTGAGTGGCAAACTTCCACTAACTGATCAGTTCAGGAGTATAAAGGCCTGACCATCTTGGCCCAAACTGGGACAACTCTCAAGGGCCATTCTCACTTTAGAGCTCCCCATGGCCAAAGCTATCTTAGGGTTTATATCACAAATCAACTCATTCCATCCAATTTTGCTTCCTTCATTTTCCTGCTAGAAATACTGATTTCAATGGCACTCCTTTAGTAAATGATTCTCATGCTAAATCTCATCTCAGAGCTTTCTTTACTGTATGGTTGGTAATAGAAGTGATCTGCAAAAGCAGGAGCTAAGATAGGGTGTTTAGAGCTGGATCACTTTCCTGACTGGCTGGCAGTGAGGACTCCATTACTGGTGATAGGTGGAACATGGACAGACCATGGCATGAAAGGGCAGTTTAGTTGTTAAAATGTTTACTGGCACTGAATTAGGATGGTTTACTAGTGGGAGGGAATGCATTCGTTGGTATATTTCAGGCATTGGAGAAACATGGGGAAAAAAATAACTACGATGACAATGGAATTGAGTGGCTATTGCTAAACTCCAATGCTCTGGAAACTGATAATGAAAATCTGAAAGTGATTAATCTCCAATAGACAGCTGAAGGTGAATCCCATCAGACCTCCTTGGTACCGTACATAAAGATTCCTATCTCCTCTAACTAAAGGGCAGATACAGCAGATCACGAGGCCGAGGACTCAACTGTCAGAGTAGGAAAGCTCAAAAAAAGGTTAAACTTCCAAACAAAACATGTTTGCTAAGCAAAGGTCAGAGTTCTGTTTAAGAAAGAATGGGATCTGACATGTGAGATGAGGACATCTTGAATCCTACTTTTCCCAGAACCTTCCAAACTATTAGCTCCACTCTTGCACAAAAATGATGCTGACACAAACAAACAAATAAAAAATGATTGTGGGTGATAAATCCCAGAGTGATTTGAACAGTGAATAAAAAAGTATTTGCAAGTCCCCTTTGGAGAATGGTGAGAAAGGGGGAAAATTCAACTTCCCCAAGTTGAATTCTTGATATTCTCACAAGCAATGTGGACAACCAAAGCTATAGGCTGAGCCCCTAGGCTTGGGGTTTGTTCATATGAAACTTAACCCCACAAAGGATAGGTCAAGCCTACTTAAAATTATGCCTAAGAGTCACCCCCAAGAGAACCTCTTTTGTTGCTCAGATGTGGCCTCTCTCTCCAGCCAACACAACAAGCAAACTCACCACCCTCCCCCTGTCTACGTGGGACATGCCAGGGGTGTGGACCTTCCTGGCAACGTGGGACAGAAATCCTAGAATAAGCTGAGACTCAGCATCAAGGGATTGAGAAAACCTTCTCAACCAAAAAAGGGGAAGAGTGAAATGAGACAAAGTGTCAATGGCTGAGAGATTCCCAACAGAGTTGAGAGGTTATCCTGGAGGTTATTCTTATGCATTAAGCAGATATCACCTTGTTATTCAAGATGTAATGGAGAAGCTGTAGGGAACTGCCTGAAAATGTAGAGCTGTGTTCCAGTAGCTATGTTTCTGGAAGATGATTGTATAATGATATAGCTTTCACAATGTGACTGTGTGATTGTGAAAACCTTGTGTCTGATGCTCCTTTTATCTACCTTGTCAACAGATGAGTAGAACATATGGATTAGAAATAAATGATAGGGGGAACAAATGTTAAAATAAATTTAGATTGAAATGCTAATGATCAATGAAAGGGAGGAGTAAGGGTATGTATGAATTTTTTTGTTTTCTTTTTATTTCTTTTTCTGAATAGATGCAAATGTTCCAAGAAATGATCATGATGATGAATATGCAACTATGTGATGATACTGTGAATTACTGATTATATATGTAGAACGGAATGATCAAAATAAGAATGTTTGCATTTGTTTGGTGGGGTTTTTTTGGTTTTTAAAAAACTAAATTAAAAAATTAAAATTAAAAAACGATGGTGAGACTTCTTCACAGCATGATAACAGGTAGACCACTCAGAGTCTTCCCTCCCCTCCCCTCTTTTCCACTGGGCCTCTGTCTAGGATAAGTCTGAATACAGTCAAACTCAGAATGTGCTAGGCCAAATAAGGATGCCACAGATCTACCTAACATGTACTGGTAGGAACTGGGGAACAAGTGTGTTTTGGGATTCTGAAGGTGCTTGCTCAAGGAGGCTGGTACATAAGATTACTGAATAAGAGAGAGTTTATTGATTTGGGAGCACATTCCTAGATTTGGGATTTAATACCCTGCAAAAACCAGCAGGTAGTGCAAACTTGCGACTAGGATGGTGTAATAGGTTTCCTGTGACTGCTGCAACAAATTGCCACAAACTTGGCTTAAAACAACAGAAATTTATTCTCTCACGGTTCAGACTTTTTTTCTCTTACAGTATGAAATAAAGCCACATTTCCTCCAGAGGTTCTAGGGGAGAAACTTTTCCTTGCCTCTTCAGCTTCTCATGGCTGTAGACATTCCCTGATTGTGGCTGCATCTCTGCAATCTCTGCCTCTATTTCACATGCCCTTCTCCCTTGCGCAGCTATATCAAAACTCCTTCTGCCTCTTTCTCCTGTGATTGCATGTAGATCCTACCAGGATTACTTAGGTTAACCTTCTCTCTCAAGATCCTTTACTTAATCCCATCTTTTATTGTATCAGTAATATTCACACATTCCAGGGATTATGACATGGACATACATATCTTTGGGGTCACCATTCAGCACACTTCACATGGCTTCCATAGAAAAAGTGAAGGTACAGGTTACATGCTATTGAAATAGTAGTACTGCCATACAAGATGATGGAAGAAAGAATAAAAAAAAATCTTAGAATGGATATACTATGTAAATTATACACAAAACTTATCATTGATTATGTCCATGGGAAGGTCCAGAGGATATACCATTTACCAAGCCCATAAAAAATGAACTCATAAAAGGATCAATAGCATTACTAAAAATTTCAAGGGTGCCACTCCTTTGTTGGTCAAGTTTAAAGTAGAAAAGGCTGTTACAGAACTAGGCCCAGTGATAGCAATGGGGATAGTAGGACCCCAAACAACAGATGCCGGGTGAAAAGAATTAACTGTTAAAAGCCAGGTGGATACGATTATAATAGACAACATCAGAGTAGGCAGACAAGGGGACTGTCCCTCAGAGTTATGAAGATAGTTATGTTTACAGGACATGTTTTTTTAGGTGCAAAATAGAGGGACAACCAACTAGGGTGCCTTTTAAAATTTTTAAAAATTTTTATTAATAAAACCAATCAACATACATATGAACATTCTTCTCTTTACAAGGGTGCCTTTTGATTTGTACCATCAAAAAAAAAATCAATGATGAAAGATTAAGAGGCTGAAGGCAGCTGTAACAATAAAAGGCTATGCTCTCTTGCCTAGTTCCTGGGCCTTAGCCAGTTTTCAGACCAAAACCCATTAACTGAAAAAGAAGTTGGGTAACCAGGAGAAAGGAACTGTGACAAATGATTTCCCCCTCCTTCCTCAAATGGACCTGTGGCCATTTATTTGAATAGTTATATACTTTGGAAAGGGGATTACCCAAACATTTCAAATCCTTTTGGACTCAGGTCTGACTGGACATTGATACCAGAACCTGAAGAATCACCCTGTTAGATTCCCTGTTAGAGCGCATATACAGTTCAGGTATAAATGGAATTCTGGCCAGGATTCCCCTGATAATGGGTTCACTGTATCCACAGACCCATCCAATGGTTATTTTACTGGTCCCCAAAAGTATTACCAGAACAGAAATACTTGGTGGTTGGAATCTTGACCCATGAGGGAAAAGTTATCATATGTGGAAGGCCAAGTGGAAACCCTAAAACTGCTCCCTTTTCCACTTCAGATAATTAACTAAAAGGAATATCATGTTCCTGGCAGGGATGGTGACAGAGTGACTCTTAAAACTAAAAAGAATGTAGGACTGGTAGTACACATCATATCTCGATTTAATTGACCAGTATGGCTATGCAAAATCTAGATGGATCCCCCAAAATGACACTAGACCATTGAAACTTAATGAAGCAGAAGCCCCAATTGCAGCTACTATGCCAGACATAGTATCTTTGCTATAGCAGGTTAACATGGCCTCAGGTACAGAGTAAACAGCCTTTCATTTGGTGAAATTTGTTTTCTGTCCCTATCCAAAATGATGATCAGAAACATTTTGCATTTACAGGGATTGGACAGTATACATTTATAATTTTGCCCTAGGGCTATGTTATAACAGAATATATTATGGGCTTCTGTCATACTTAGTCTAAAGAGATTTCTGACTCAAGAACCTGAAGGATAGCAAATTGACGTAGTATATCAAAAACATCATGCTAGTCAGCCTGGATAAGCAAAAACAAGCTGGCATATTAGAGACCTTGGTAAGACAATTTGTTCCAGAAGGTGGAATAAACCTGTTCTAGTTTGCTAGCTGCCAGAATGCAATATACCAGAAACAGAATGGCTTTTAAAGGGGGGAATTATAATAAGTTGGTAGTTTACAGTTCTAAGGCTGAGTAAATGTCCCAATTAAAACAGGTCTATGGAAATGTCCAATCAAAGGCATCCAGGGAAAGATATTTTGGTTCAAGAAGGCTGATGAAGTTCAGGGTTTCTCTCGCAAGTGAGAAGGCACAGCGAACACAGTCAGGGCTTCTGTCTTAGGTGGAAGGGCACATGGCGAACATGGCATCATCTGCTAGCTTTCTCTCCTGGCTTCCGGTTTCACGAAGCTCCCTAGGAGGTGTTTTCCTCCTTCATCTCATGGACTCTCTGCTTCATGGTGCTGCAGCATTCTCTGCTCTCTCTGAATCTCCTTCATTCTCCAAAATGTTTCCTCTTTTATAGGACTCCAGAAACTTATCAAGACCCACCCAAATGGGTGGAGACATTTCATCACCTAATCCAGTTTAACAACCACTCTTGATTAAATCACATCTCCGGGGAGATGATCTAATCACAGATTCAAACATACAGTATGAATAGGGATTATTCTGCCTTTATGAAATGGGATTTTGATTAAAACATGGCTTTTCTAGGGGACATACATCCTTTCAAATCAGCACAAAACCCTACTAAGATTCAGGAGCCTGCCATGTCCATACAGTTTTTAGGGGTCCAATGGAACGTTATCCAATGTAAAGGACAAATTATTTTATCACAAACCTCCCACTGTGAAAAAGGAAGCACAACACCTGCTATATCTCTTCAGGTTCTGGAAGCACCACAGTCCAGGTAGTAAGAAAGGCTGTTCGTTTTGAGAGGGCCCCAAAGAAGAAAAGGGCTTTGCAACATGACCAGACTGTGATGCAAACAGCCCTGCCCCTTGGACCATGTGACCTCTCAGACCTTATAGTGTTAGAGGTATCAGTGGTGGGAGTTTATGCTGAATCCCTAAGGAAGAATCAAAATGCAAGTCCCCATGGTCTTAGAGTAAGGCCATGTCAACTACAGAAGAGAATTTTACTGCTTTTGAAAAACAATGCCTGCTATGCTGTTAGACCCTGGTAGAAGGGAAGTACTGCCAAATGGTCATATGGTAACAAGTACCCATGTAAGACCCACTGAGTCATAAGGTCATGCAGGCCTAGCAACAATCCATTGTGAGATGAAAATGGCACATCTGGGAATGGGCATTCCCAGGACTACAGGGCACAAGCAGGCTGTGTCAACACCTCTCTTAACTTACATCTAGGGATAGATAAGGACGCTCTCATGAGCAGCTAAGAGAGGAGAAAAAGCTCAAGCTTGAATCATGGCTGGGTCAACCCAACATATGGATGCAAGCTGAAAATAGAAGATTTACTATAGTAGACACAGATGTGGCCTTGAAAAAACAGTGAGTAAAATTCCTTCCAATTGATAGATAGTGTAATGGGCCCTCCACTTTATATGGAAAGATAAGTGACCCAGAGGTAGAATATATATAGATTTATGGACAGTGATGAATGGCTTGGCCAACTGAATGTGTGAAAGAAGATATACTAGAAGATGGGAGACAAGTAGATTTGAGATAGAGCATATGGATGAACACATGAGCACAAAATGAGAGTGTTTTGTATCAAATTTAATGTTGACAAATAGATCAATGGAATAGAATAGAGAGCCCAGAAAGAGACCCACACAAATACAGTCAGCTGATCTTTGACAAAGGAGTAAGACAATTCAATGGAGAAAAAATAGCTTTGTTAACAAATTGTGCTGGAACACCTGGACAGCCATGTGAAAAAAAAAAGATCTAGACAGCAACTTTATTCCTTTCCAAAAAATGGACTTAAAATGGACCATAGACCTAAATGTAAAACTGTAAACTTCTAGAAGATAACATAGAAGAAAATGGTACCTTAGATTTGGCCCTTTTAAGATACAGCACCAAAAGCAAAATTTCATTAAAGTAGAGATTGATAACTTGGACTTCATTAAAATTAAGAGATTCTGCTTAAGTGTATGAAAAGGCAGTCTATGGAATGGGAGAAAATACTTGCAAATGTTAATGCCATCAGAGATCATCCACCATGAAAGAGACTGAACATCAAAAATGAAATGACCTTGTCACTTGACATCTGTCGTTAGTTATTTCAGTACTTACAAAATAGGTACATGAATGGAATAGTCATGGTGGCAGGGGACTGAGGCTATGCATGGGACCAAAGATATGGCTTTCATTCACCAAGGCTGATCCAGCTACGGGCACTACCAAACTCCAACTTAACAGTCATGAACAGAAGTCCTCATCTGTCAGAGGTAAATTAACTTTGATAATCAGGAGGAGGTAGGACTGCTGCTTAATAGTGGGGGCAGGGAGGAATATGCTTTGTGCCTCTTGGTACCTCTGTGATGGTTTGAAGCTGTATGTGCCCCAGAAAAACATGTTCTTAAACTTAATCCATTCCTGTGGGTATGAACTCATTATAAGTAGGACCTTTTGATGAGGTAACTTCAGTTAAGGTGTGACCTACCTCATTCAGAATGTGTTAATCCTCTTACTGGAGTCCTTTTTAATGGAATGAATATAGAGAAAAAGAAAAGAAGTACTCATAGAAACAAGAAGCTGAAGTCAACGGAACCCGGAAGAGAAGGGAGAGACCACAGATGCCACCTTGTGCCTAGCCATGTAATAGAAGAGCCAAGCATCGCCAGCAGCTGGTTTTCATGAGGAAAGCATCACTTTGATGATGCCTTGATTTGGACTCTTTTCTTTTCAGTCTCAAAACCGTGAGCAGATAAATTCCCACTGTTTGAAAATAAGGTATCAGTGGTGAAGAGAGTTCAAATAGAGTCTAGAGGTTATTCTGGAGACTATTCTTATTCAAGGTTCAGCTAGATATTGCTAAGTTTCACAGTTTGCCAAACTCCAACCAACATCATTCTTGTTAATTCTAAAGAACCCCTAGGGCTCTATCTGAAATTCTACAGAAGTTTCATGAGCTAAATTTACTTTCCAGAAGCCTATAACTTCCAGATGGTTCCTGGGCCAGGTAAGTCCTGAAACCCAGAGGGTCAGAGCCTCTCCAAGAACATCAACTAGTACCATCCCCCTACCTATATTATCACTACCCCTTTTCAACATGAAAAAGTTAGAATGGGCATAACCCAAATATTACTAAAGATTGGGAGAAGGGTCAAAAGAGAAGGAGGAGTTATAACAAAGAAGATAGGATTAAACAAATGAGTATGACTGCTGAATCATTATATTGATATTTCTTTTAGTCTCCAGTGTCTTGGAGCAACTAGAAGGAAAAACTTGAAGTTGTGGAAATGTAACCTATGCAGTTGGAATTTTATTGGAGATATATATATGTATATATATATGTATCTCCAATAAAAATGTTTTAAAAAATTCTTATTGTTTAAACCCAACTCATTTCATAGTATTTGCTTTGAACAGCCTAGGAAACTAAGCAACCTCATTGTTCAATTTTCATGGCAAATGGAACAGTACAGAAACCCTGGTCTAAGAAGGACATCACACCCAGGGAATCAGACCCCTCAGTAATAAGAGTCGAGCCAAACCACCAGACAAGCTACTGAGACAAGCAAAGGTGCTGAGTGTAAGGGTCATCCTGACTGAAGAGTGTAGGAGACAATGCTCAGTTTCAGTGGCAGGCCTGAAAACAGCTGCTATGGTGGGGACTATAATTTCATTGACCAATCTTCCTCTTCTAACTTTCCCATAAGAAAACTGGTCCACTGGAATCTTGGAGGATCTGCTCCAAAAGGTATACGAAGAAGTGGATCTGAATGGCCCTAGGGGTGAACTGTGGTGGACAGTCTGATGAACCACAAAGATTCCCCATTAATGAATGACTTGTTGCCCCAAATTCTGTGTCTGAGTCTACTTCCTAGGGAGCCTAACCAGGAACAATCAATATACAAAGATAGTATTTTGAAATTGTGAATAGTTGCAATTTGGTATTTAGGTGTGGAGGAACACCTATATTTAGTACATTTTAACATACATTTTGTTTTCCACATGATTACATTCCTTGCTTTTGTTGGATTTCTGAATTTTAAAAGAATAATGAAAGTAAAGTAATCATTAAGTAGTTCAGATTTTAAAAAGCATCTTTACCTAACTTACCCATCAGGCCTACTCTGACCTGCCCTGGCAACTCCCAGAATGAGCTTCTGGATATCCAAGACATCGTTTCCATACTGACTCCATTTAAAGTCATCTCTACCATACTGGCCCTCTGAGAACAGTTCTCATACATATTATACGTACACAGATGCTCGCCCACAATTAGATCTCTGATTGGAGCACAATCCTCAGCAGAGTGTGTTCTTTAGGGCCCCAAAAAGGTAGGAGCTTCTAGCAAAGCTTTTATAGACTCAAGGTATTTGTTTATAGGGTTTTTCATTTATGTGAAGTCCCTGGTATACCACCGAGCTAATCATTGACAGATGGCCTTTATCAACTCAGATACATGTAAGGTCTGTCCTCTAACTAGGTTTATATGTGTGTGTGTGTGTGTGTGTGTGTGTGTGTGTGTGTGTGCAAATGCAAGTAGACCCTCAACTGATGCTTTGATGATTTTCCCACACACCAGGCACATATAGACTTGTGAGAATCAGAGTTCTTTTAGATATTTTTCTCACATGTGAGGCTTCTCTCAGTGTGGGTTTTCTGAAGGCCATTGAGAAACGCACACAGCCTGAACATGGTTGACATTGAGGGCATTTACAGGGTTGTTTTCCTATGTAAATTCTCTTAGAACATGGAGAGTTGAGCATTGCTGGAAAGCTCTCACAAACTAAGTGTATTTGTAACATTTTCCAGCCTATGTGAATCCCCCTATGTGTGATAAAATTTGAGCTCAGGCTAAAGGTTTTCCACAACAGAGAATTTGTAGGGTCTTTCACTACAGTAACTGATGAAGTATTCTGTTAGGACAGTTCCCTGCTCAAAGCATTTTCACATTCCCTGCAATTGACGGTTCTCTGGTTGCCACTGAAGTCTGTGTTATGGGAAAATCTTCAGTTATCCCAGGGTTTCTCATAGAAAGTTCTCTGACATGTAAATATATTTTTTATGGTATCATAGCTTCTCTTCTGGTCAAGACATTTGTGAGAATTCTGATACATTTGGAGGGCTGAGCTCAAGGCCTTCCTCACCCACATAACAGATAAATGGTTTTCACCAGTGTGACTTATCTGATGTTGAAGAAGCACTGAGGTCTCATGGACCTTTTATTCACATGCCCTGTATTAATAATGTAGCTCCTCTGTTTGAGTTCTTATTTTCTGCTGGGTAACAGACTCCATGCTTTCATGATCAGGTTCATGTGTCAGCTTGGCCAAGTGGTGGTACCTGTTTGTCTGGTTGGGCAAGTGCTGGCCTGTCTGTTGCAATGAGGACATTTCATAGAATTAAATCATGATCATGTCAGCTGCATCCACAGCTGATTCCATTTGTAATCAGCCAAAGGGGAGTGTCTTCTGCAATGAGTGATGCTTAATCTAATCACTGGAAACCTTTTAAGGAGGATTCAGAAGAGACAGGCTCTCTTCCTGCTTCAGCTGGGGATCCTCTTCTGTGGAGTTTGTCCAGACCCTCCATTGGAATTGTCGGCTTCACAGCCTGCCCTATAGATTTTGGACTCTGTGTTGCCACGGCCACTTGAGAAACTTATAAATTTTATATTTGTGTTTCCTGTTGCTTTTGTTTCTCTAGAGAACCCTAACTAATACACATGCTTAGGAGGAAGCCATTCTCACATGTAGACCACTGATGTGGTTTCTCTTCCATTTGAATTATCTGATGCACAATAAGGTCTGAGCTACAGTTAAAACTTTTCTTATATCATGATGGTGAATATGCAACTATGTGATGATATTGTGAATTACTGATTATACATGTAGAATGGAATG
>PVIY010025696.1:0-36288 GCA_004026745.1 Myrmecophaga tridactyla | reverse complement strand
GAAGATATAATGGAGAAGCTGGAGGGAACTGCCTGAAAATGTAGAGCTGTATTCCAGTAGCCATGTTTCTTGAAGAGGATTGTATAATGATACGGCTTTCACACAGTGACTGTGTGATTGTGAAAACCTTGTGTCTGATGCTCCTTTTATCTACCTTGTCAACAAAGGAGTAGCACATATGGATTAAAAATAAATAATAGGGGGAACAAATGCTAAAATAAATTTAGTTTGAAATGCTAGTGATCAATGAAAGCGAGGGTTAAGGGGTATGGTAGGTAAAATCTTTTTTTTTTCTTTCCTGTGTTCGTTTTATTTCTTTTTCTATTGTCTTTTTATTTCTTTTTCTAAATTGATGCAAATGTTCTAAGAAATGATGAATATGCAACTAAGTGATGATATTGTGAATTACTGATTATATATGTTGATGCTTTATTTGGTTTGTTAATTTTTTAAATTAATAAATAAATTTCAAAAACAAAAACAAACAAAAAAAATAACGAATGGGGAAACAAATGTTAAAGTAAATTTAGTTTGAATTGGTAGTGATAAATGAAAGTGAGGAGTAAGGTGTATGGTATGTATAATCTTTTTTTTCTGTTATTGTTTTATTTCTTTTTCTGTTGTCTTTTTAGTTCTTTTTCTGAATTGATGCAAATGTTCTAAGAAATGATGAATATGCAACTATGTGATGATATTGAGAATTACTGAATATATATGTAGAACGGAATTATATGTTACTGTTTTTGTTCTTAACTTTTTTTAAATAATAAATAAATAAATAAATAGTATTAAAAAAAAAGATAATGGGGCCACATCAAAATTTAAAACTTTTGTGCCTCCAAGAGCTTTGTCATGAAAGTGAAAAGACAGCCTTCTCAATGGGAGAAAAGGTTTGGAATCCACACATCCTCCAAGGGTTTAATATCCAGAAAAGAAACCCTGCAACTCAACAGCAAAAAGGTAAACAACCTAATTTAAAAATGAGCAAAATACTCAAATAGACATTTCTCCGAAAATGATATACAAATCACTAAGCTCATATAAAGATGCTTAATATCACTAGCTGTTAGGGAAATTCAAATCAAAACCACTAGGACATATCATTCTATGTACCATCCAAAATACTACAAGAAAAGAAGATTACAGACCAATCTCTTTAATGAATTTAGTTGCAGAAATCCTCAACAAAATACTTGCACATCGAATCCAGTGGCACATTAAAAGGATCATACACCATGGCCAAGTTGATTTATTCCAGGTATGCAAGGCAGTTTCAACACAAGAAAATCAATTAGTGTGATACACCATATGAATAAATCCAAGTGGAAAAAAAATTATCATTTCGATTGATGCAGAAACGGCATTTGACAAAATTCAGCATCCTTTCTTGATGAAAACACTTCAAAATATAGGAATAGAACAGAACTTCCTCAACATGATAAAGGAAATGTATTAAAAACCCATCGCTAACATACTGAATCGGGAAAGACTGAAAGGCTTCCAGCTAAGATCAATGTGGTAGTTAGATTCAGTTGTGGACTTGGCCAGGTAAAGGTGCCTAGTTATATTGCTGTGGACATGAGCTGCTGGCATATGAATCCCATCTGGTACTGATTACATCTGCAGTTGGCTAGGAGGCATGCCTGCTGCAATGAATGATGTTTGATTTAATTGACTGGTGCTTAAAGGAGAGAGCTCAACGTAGCACAGCCAAAGCAGCTCAGCATACCTCATCTCAGCACTTGCAGCTCTGCCTACGCCTTTGGAGATGCAGAAAGGAATCACCCCAGGGAAAGTTGTTGGAACCCAGAGGCTTGGAGAGAAGGCTAGTAGAGATCATACTGTGCCTTCCCACATAAAAAAGAACCTCAGTCGAAAGTTAGCTGCCTTTCCTCTGAAGAACTAATGAAATAAATCCCCTTTTATTAAAAGCCAATCCATCTCTGATGTGTTGCATTCCGGTAGCTAGCAAACTAGAACAATCAGGAACAAGATAATCATGCCCACCATGACTATTGTTATTCAACATTCTGCTAGAAGTTCTAGCCAGAGCAATTAGACAAGAAAAGGAATATAAGGCATCCAAATTGGAAAGGAAGAAGTAAAACTCTTACTATTTGCAGATCACAATACTATATGTTGAAAATCTAGAAAAACCTACAGCAAATCTGCTAGAGTTAATAAATGAGTACAACAGAGTGGCAGGATTCAAGATCAGTGCCCCCAAATCAGGAGGTTTCTATACAATAGACTTGAGCAATTGGTGAGGAAATCAAGAAAAAAAAAACTTCCACTTACAATAGCAATGAAAAGAATAAAATATTTAGGAATAAATTTAACTAAAGACACCAAAGACCTACGTGCAGAAAACTACAAGAAATTGCTCAAAGAAATCATGGAATACCTCAATAAATGGAAGGACATATTGTATTTGTGGCTTGAAACACTAAATATAGTTAAGATGTCCATTCTACCCAAATTGATTTATAGATTCAATGCAATATTCATTAAAATCCCAAAAACTTACCTTGCAAAAAAAAAAACCTAAACTAAATTTGTTTGGAAGGGCAGGGTGCACCAAATAGCTTGAATATCTTGTGAAAGAAAAATGAAGTGGGAGGTCTCACACTACCTTACTTTAAAGTATATTACAAAACTTCAGTGTTGAAAATAGCATTGTACTGATATAAAGATAGATACTTTGACCAATGGAATTGAATTGAGTGTTCAGAAGTAGATCACTGATCATCGATTAGGTGATGAAGCCAAGCCAACTGAGACAGAGCAGTCTCTTCACTTAATGGCATTTAGAGCACTAGATATCCATATGTGAAAGAATGAAAGAGGGCCCATATCTCCCACCCTATACAAAAATTAACTCAAAATGGACCAAAGACCTAAACATTATCGCTAAGAACAGAAAATTTTTAGAGGAAAATATAGGGAAATATCTTATAAATCTGGTCATAGGAGGTGGCTTCCTAACCTTATATCCAAAGCACAAACAATGAAAAAAGAAATAGATAAATGATTAAATGAGATCTCCTCAAAATTAAACACTTTTACATATGGAATAAAAATAAATAATAAGGGGAACAAATGCTAAAATAAATTTAGTTTGAAATGCTAGTGATCAGTGAAAGCAAGGGGTAAGGGATATGGTAGGTATAATCTTTTTTTTTTTTCTTTTCTGTTTTCGTTTTATTTCTTTTTCTATTGCCTTTTTATTTCTATTTCTGAATTGATGCAAATGTTCTAAGAAAGGATGATATGCAACTAAGCGATGATATTGTGAATTACTGATTATATATGTTGGTGTTTTATTTGGTTTGTTAAATTTTTTTTCATTAATAAATAAATTGAAATAAAATGTTCATCAAGGGGGAAAAGAAGTGTAATTAATAAAGTATCAGTGGCAGAAAGAATTCAGATAGAGTCTAGAGGCTACCTGGAGGTTGCTGTTATGCAAGTTTCAGGTAGACCTTGCTACCTATCATAACCTGCCAAACCCAAATCAGGACCATTCCAGCCAATCCTAAAGAACACCTAGGGCAGTATATAAGATTCCACAAGGGTTCCAGGCACTAGAGTAACTTTCTACAAACCTGCAATGTCCAGATGGGTCCCTGGTCCAGATGAGTCCTGAAACTAGCCCAGCCTCTCCAGAACATCAGATAGTTCCATCTCCCTACCCCAAATTAGTGATAGGCCCTTCCAATATGAAGAATTTAGAATTGCCATAGCCCAAACAACCCCAAAGAGAGGGCTGGAAAGATCAAAGGTGATGGTGGAATTATACATAGAAGATAGGACTTAACATATGAATAATGAATGCTGAATCATTAAATTGATATCTCTTTTGTTCACCAGTATTTTAGAGCAGCTAGAAGTAAAAACCTAAAATTGTGAAACTGTAACCCATGTCAAAGTCTGAAATATGTTCTGCAACTAACTGTGGTAATGTGCTTTGAAATTTATAGCTTTTTTGTATATATGCTATTGTTCACAAAAAGAGAAGGAAAAAAAGTTGATTGGGATCATAAAAAAGTATTTAAGCCCTGTAGCGTCCTATATTCTGGAGCAGCTGGAAGGAAAAGTATGAGAGGATTGTATGGTAACCCATGACAAACACTGGAATCTTTCCTGTAACCACTTCTTGAAAAATGCTTTGAAAACTATTGCTTTTTTATTTCTTTGCTTTGTATATATGTTATGCTAACAACAAAAATAGATTAAAAAATGTTCATCTGCATTAAATGTGAGGGACAATGCAGATTAAAACCATAAGAAGATGCTACTGCACACCCAATGTAATGGCTAAAATTTAAAATACTGATAACACCAAATACTGATGAGACTGTGTAGGAAACAGAACTCTCATACATTGTTGGTAGAAGTGTAGAATAGTACAACCACAATGCTAAATGGTCTGGCAGTTTGTTATAAAGCTAAACACACACCTACTGTATGACCCAGAGTTTTCCTCCCAGACATTTACCCAAGAAAAATGAGAACTTATTTCACAAAAGGCCTTTTAAAAGAATTACAGCCCAAAACTGAAATCAACCTGTACGTTCAACTAAAGAATAAAGAAAACAAATTCTGATAAATTCATGCAATGGAGACTACACAGCAATGAAAAGGACTAACCATGGGTGAAAACCAAAAGCATTATACTGAATTTAAGATGTCTTACATGCATAAAGAAATTTTTTATAAAACATAGAAGAGGCAAAACTAATCAGTGGAGTGAAATATACTAGTGTCTGCGATTTATTTTGGGATGCATGAAAAATATAAAATTGATAATGGAATGGATAGATACATGATATAAAGCAAGTGTTGTGGAATGTTTTTTGAAAGTGTAGAATCTGGGTTGTCAGTATATATGGGTGTTCACTTTGGAAGTCTCTCAACATTTCTGTATACTTGAAAGTGTTCACAATTAAATATTAGAAAAAGAATTGTGCATTGCTTTTTGCATTTTAAAAATATGTGAGCAAAAAAATTTTTTTTTCTTAGCTTTTCAAGGAGAAAAACAATTGCAGCAAAGGCTGTTTGAATGGTCATTGAGAATGTCTCTGTAAGTCTTTAAAAATTCCTTTCCATGTTGAATCCAAATGTGGCCCGTCTAAAGACAAAGCTAGGTATATTTCAAAGTCCTTTCCATCCTTCTGAATTCCTAATTCCTGTTTTAATTCATTGTCATTTACAAAGCACTGGGACTTTAAAAATCTTCAATAATAGAACATGCTATATTAACTTTATTTCTGTTTTGAAAGGGTTTTTAGACTATCAAGGGAATGCTATAGGGATGTTTTATCTAGATATCATAGAAATATGTGAACTGGACAGTAATATGATTAAGTGGAGTTGCAAATGATTTACTGAATATATAAAATTCTGAACAAATAGTCATTTTTCATGCTGGAGAAATATCTGTCTTCAGCTCTGTTTTGTGTAAACTTTTAATCCGTGAGCTTGATGAAAATGTACATGACATATTTAAAATATGTGCAAATGGCTTACATTTGTATGTGCTATAGAATATATTCATTGATAGAATAAGCTTCCAAAATAGTTAAAAGGAATGAACTGAATTAAGAATAAACAAAAGATAACCGGAATGAGACAGCAAAAATTCTTCCTCTTAAAATCAGAAAAAATGAATTGTGTAAGTTCGAGCAGGTTCAATATCGCATTTTATTTAAAATTGGCTTGGGATTTTGGTTGACTCATTTTAATCATTAATGTTTATTGCCAAAAGTACTGATAGGCTTAGCAGTAATAAAAGAATATAGGGCTTGCTTATAAATTAGATTTGGGGGTTGAGAAAAAGTCAAGGATGACACCAATGTTTTTGGCCCAAGATGCTAGGAGAGTGGGGGTGCCATTTACTTACACGTGGAAATCTGTGTAAGTAACCCAGCTGGAAGATGGGAGGTGGGGCAGAGATGGAAATCAAGAATTTGGCTTTGGGTGTATTATGTTCAGCGTACCTATAGATATCCAAATCGAAGTGTTGAACAAGCATCCATATACTTATATCTGGAGTTCCTGGGAGAAATAGCACAATTTCCAGATTAATGATCTTGATAAGGGATAGGATCTTGTGGATTGTCCATAGTGGACTGTTCATTTCTACGGTGACAAACCCTAGGAGTACAGATACAGGCAGCATATATAGAAGCTATTTTCTGATCACTCATCTTTTCTCATGGAAATATACAGCAAAGTTATCTTCTGTGAACTTCCCCTTCCCCTTACATTTTCTCCTTTCCCCTTCCCCTTGCCCTTTTTCAGTTTTCCCTTTCCCTTTCCCCTCCAGCCTGCTTGCCTTCTTTTTTTTTATTCTTGTGATTTTGAATAAGAGGCCCCTACTGGCAATTGCTGGAAGATCCACTTATCAAAATAATATTACACACTAGGCATTTGGGTCACCTGCCTCGGGTTCATTAGCTATAAAGTATTAATGTAGCTATTCTTCCTGTGTATAAATAGTCTTCCACATCTGAGGTGTTATCTCTATACAGGCTCCTTGCTCCGCCTAAAGTTCAAAGAGGTAGCTTGACCTGAATATTTTCAAGTAACATTATTTTCTTTGTCAGAGGGACACATACTTCCCCAGTTAAGGAAAAAATTATTTATATATATGCATATATAGAAATACATACACACCCATACCATCATTTTAGTATTTTTTAATATATTTTTTATTGTGGTAACATAAAATATGCCATTTTAACCATTTTTAAGTACAATTCAGTGGCATTAACTATATTTACAGTGTTGTGCTACCACCATCACTTTCTATTATAAAATTCTTTCATCACCCAAAACAGAAACTCTATATCTGTTAAGCAGTAATTCCCATTTCGCCCTCCTCCAACCCCTGGTAACTTCTAATTTACTTTCTGTTGCTATGAATTTGTGTATTTTGGATATTTCATACAAATGGAATCATGCAATATTTACATTGTCCTTTTCAGTCTGTCTTCTTTCACTTAGCATAATATTTTCAAGATTTATCTACATTGTAGCGTGTGACAGAACTTCATTTCTTTTTATGGCTGAATAGTATTTCATTGTGAGTACATACCGTATTTTGCTTTTCCTGGAACACTTAGGTTGTTTCCATCTTTTGGCTACTGTGACCAGTGCTGCTATGAATATTGATATTCAAATATCTGTTGGAGTTCCTGCTTTCATTTCTTTTAGATAGGAACCTAGGAGTGGAATTGGTGGTCATAACCAATAAACACCATTCTGTGTTTAACTTTTTGAGGAAGTGCCAAACTCATTTCCACAGTGGCTGCACCATATTGTATTCCAAGAGTTCTAGTTTCTCCACATCCTCGCCAGCACTTGTTATTTTCTGTATTTGTTTATTTTTAATAATAATCGTCATAGTAGGTATGAAGTTCTGTTTCATTCTGATTTGCATTTCCCTAATGGCTAATGATTTTTAGCCTCTTTTCATGTGCTCATTTGCTGTCTGTATGTCTTCTTTGGAGAAGTGTCTATTCATAGTAATTTCTTTTTGTGTTGAAATTTCACAGCTCTCCACACAAGGAGATGCAAGTCAGGTAATTGGGCCTCTTACTGAAGGGCAGAGAAGAAATGTGGCGGTAGTGAATTCACTGTATAAATTGCATCAATCTGTAACAAAGGTAAACTTTATCTTTATTTACTTTGATTAAGCTTTTTTCACTTAATTTCTAGTTCTTTCTTCTTGCTTACAAATTATTTCGTCCTTTGTAAAAGAATATACAAAAAAAAATGTAATGATCATAAAATAAGCTAAGGGGTTAACACTTTTTAAAGTCTTTGATCCTGACCTTTATTATTTGTGTGACTTTCTGTCTATTCGTGTTCTTTAAAATGCATAAATGTAGATCCTCAAATTTTGGTTAGTATCACCAAGTTTGTTGAAAAAATGATTCAGGGGTAAATAATGTGTTTAATATTTACTGAAAAACATAATTTGGTATTGTCTAGGTAATAGTACGTTATAGCAAAGATAATCCAACATATCAAAAAATATTCTTCGTACAAAAAAGGAGGCTGGGATTAAAAACAGTGAATTTTATGAAATAATCACTAATAACTACTTGAAGATAGAAACTATACTCTTTTATTTTGCTTTCCTTCTAATACATTTAAAATAAATAGCTAAACTTTAACTTCTTTGCCTTCGTATATTATGTCTAAGATGAACTGTATTCATAATTTAATATTTAGCATGTTGGGAAATAAATATTTAGAATATCTGCTGGAGACTAAAGATTAGGTGATATTCTTGAAAACTTGACCCCTAATATGAGCTTAATGCCAGATCATATTTTAGAATAATTATAGGTGACTGCTCGGTTAATTAGATTTTTCACAAGTCCTTTTATCAATAGTGTTTCTAAAATGTTTATTTCACAGCTAAACAAAACATACTTTAAAGGGTTATCAACAGATAAGTCTCAGAAAAATAAAATTATCAAAATTCCTGAAGGTTATATATTTTCCTTTTCCTTTAATTATTTCTGTAAAGCACCAGAGCATTGCAAGGTTGTATTCTGTTTAGCCTGATTAAAATGTCTTTATTGATAATTTCAGAACTCTCATAATGTTTGTATAGATTTTGGAAAAGGGAAGTGTTTGACATTTGCATTTTAAAGACTTGCAGAAAATTACAGTCAGTCTAGATGCCCACAAGAAAAGTAAATTTTAAAAAAGAAATAAGTAAACGTGGCTTTATGTTGACCTTTTTGAGTAAAAACTTTAAAATCTATCTAAAATGAATAAAGAAAGCTAACTTTTAGTGTTCTTAATGTTTCAATTATTTGAAGTATCTGTTTGCTTTGTTTACTAAAGCGCTGTCAACTTGTATTTTAAAATAAATACTGTTTTTAAAACATGAAATAAAACTATAAAGTAATAATATTTTATAGGTAACTGTGGTGACAGCTTTATCATGTTATAATCAAAATTAGTATTTACAAATATAAATTATTTAAGCTATAACTAAATTAAAACCTTGTTCTAGGTCATTTCCAGTCAGAGTTCATTCCCACCAGCAGCTGAACAAACTATTATTTCAGCCCTAAAGGTAAAAGAATTTAATTTATTATTGGACTCTGTAGATCAAAGTGGTTTTTAGAATTTTTTTTTTTTTGGCTATGTGGGAGATGTCACATTTTAAAAATAATTCAGAATCTTCTAGATACAACAGGAACTACATGTAGATAATTATCCTAGAGAGAGGGGGGATATGTGTGTTTATGTTTCTATATCATTTAAAACTAGAAGTTAAAATAGACACTTCTGGTGTCTACAGATTGCATTCTACTTATAGTTGTATGTGTGTAAATATACAATATATATATACAAAACACACACACAGAGAAAAGCAAGACATACAAATATTCCTCATACCTTAGAAATGCAGTCCAGGATTATCCATTTAAACAGTGGTTCTCCACCAGGACTGTTTTTGTTCCTTAGAAGATATTTAGAGACGTTTTCAGTGTCATAACTGGGAGTGGGTGCTGCTGGTATCTATGGGTGGAGGCCTGGGATGCTGCTAAATTACATCCTGCAATCCATAGGGCACCTTTCACAACAAAGAATTATGCAGCCCAAAATATCAGTAGTGCTGAGGTTGATAAAGCCTACTTTATGTATCTATAAGGTATAAAACAATATTTCTGTTGTTTTCATACACTACCATAATTAAACCCCTTTTCTCTACTCAGAAAGTTAAAAGAAAATAGTGTTGGTATGAGATTCAGAACCATATATAATTGACAGTAGGTAGCACTTTAAAAAATAAGCACATTGTTCATTCTTATAAGCAAAATAGTTATCTTTTTTCACCTTTTTGCCAGATACAGGCAATATATTTGAAATATTGCAGCAGCCCTTCAAGTCATGTATGATTATCCTCATTTTACAGGACTTAGAAATAATAACTTGCTCAAGGTCATATAGCTGGTAAACAGCTAGATTTAGATTCAAACCCAGATCTCAGTAACTCAGAAGGGTTGTTTGTCTCTACACCTTGCCACCATCACTCATTCATTTATTTACTAAATATTTATTTTGTGTTTCCTTAGTAGAAGGAGTATAGCATAATAGTTAAGAACAAAGACTCTGGAGGCATACTACCTGAATATGAATCCCACCTCAACTATTTAACTAGCTAAATGACCTTGGAAAAGTTAATAAGGACTCTTTTGCCTTAGTTTCTGCGTTTGTAAAATGGTACAATATACCTACACAAAGGTAATCTATATCAACTAATATATTTGATTTACATCTCTGAGAGAGTGAGAATAAAGGAGTTAGGGTTCACAGAACTCCAAAGAGAAGTAATTATATTTATAACATAAAGAGGATGCAAAAAAAGAATAGTCAGAGAGGGAGGAAGAGAATTGAAAAAGTACAGAAGTCAAACACTGGCCATAGGTTATAGTGATGGGAATTCAACAAGTCCCAAAATCTTAAGTACAATAAATTCAAATATGAATGGATGTGATTCATTCAAGGTAAGAGGAGGAGACAAGTGTTCCTACATCATAGTAAAAGTACACTTGAATATTTTCGCTGTATCCTTTTCTTTTCCTCAATACGCTCATCTCACAATGATTGAATATTACTAAAATTGCTATGATAAAATGTTTTTACTAGGAGTTGTCAAATTTATTGATGATAATTAAAAAATACCATAAGGTGGTGCAGTGGTGGCTCAGTGGCAGAATTCTCACCTGCCGTGCCAGAGACCCGGGTTCAATTCCTGGAGCCTGCCCATGCCAGGAAAAAAAAAAAAAAAAAAAAAAAACATAAAATCAGGTCAATATGACAAATCAAAAGGTCTTAATGTCCTGAGTTGCAGGTAAGGAACAATTGCAAACTTCTTTTCTGCAGTTCCACATCCTCTATCTTCTGATAGTAGCTGTCAAACATTGTTTGATCACTACCCAGAATAAGAAATATATTTTACTTCATGACCCCATACTCAATAATCTGTATAAGAATTTATAAATATACACACGTATAATTGCAGGTGTATATCATATATATATATATACATATTCCATAATTGATACAGAAGTTTCACAGAATAATACTTATCCTTATTATGTGTGTTCCACTCTCTTATTTTCTGTGTTAATCTATTAACCATTTAAAACTTTGTGACCACTAAATTGATTTTTTGACCTACTGATGGTTACAATCCATATTTTGAAAATCTCCATTCTATAGAGTAAGACAGAATGCCTTTGCTTTGCCCAATGATAAAAATCACCTCGAAAAGAAATTCCCCAGAGACAATAATTGTTTAGTGTGGGCTCTGTGAATCTGATTTTATAATGCAGAACAAAGGTTATTCCTATTATTAGTCACTTGAGGCTGGGAGTTGGAGCCAGTGAAGGGGAAATTCCCCTGATCTTGAACTACAGCCCTGACTCTGAGGTTGACTCAACAGGACCAGTGCTGCGTGTAGCTGTGTGATGCAGTTTGCAAGACATCACTGATTTTCCCTTCACAACTAGCAAGAGAAGACTAGCAATAACTTTAAGGCCCTCCTGCAGTGACCCTGCCAGTTAGAGGCTTAACTGCTTATATTATTAAGAGAACGCAGTGAGACAGTTTTGTCTTTTCTTTTTAGTTGTCTTATAAAAATCCCTCATATATCCAGTTTTCTGAAAAACAAACAAAATTCTCTTTCTTAAAGGAAAAAGGGAAACCTTGAATTTCATAAAGTTATGGGAAACTATTCACATCATTTTGAATTAGGGATAGAATGTTGTATATAAATGATTAAAGCCCAAAAACCAAAAATGAGTATGCTTTTATTATTTGGTAAAGGAGATATAAAACATACTTTTTTACTTACTGAAAAACAAATACATTTAGATGTATAATAGTCTTTTCTTCTCTACCTTGTTTATATTTTATCCAAATTTAAATGCTATTTAAAGCTTAAGGCTCAACATCTCATTTTATGAGTATTATCTAGTATGTTGTGAATGGCATAATTAATATTAATGAGTATAAATTTGCAGTCATTTCATTATAAATATCTTGGCTGTAAGTGTGAACACCTTGGTCCAATAATTCTGATCATTTTTTGCTCAGATTAGCTTGTGCATATAATGGTTACGTTGCTGAATTTGTATGTGACAGTATCTATTTCTCCTTTATTATGTGGATTTAATGTTCTACATAAGGAATAATCCAGATTGCTGAAGCTCCATTATTTTTATCTTAGCTATTTTTAGGTAAACCTTTTTAAAACGTATAACACATTTTACTGCTTTGTAAAGAGCATATGAAGTAAAATCTAATCTCCTTTTAGTGTCTAGAAGGAATTACGAATTCTATACTTTCTCCTGCAGAAGAAACAGTGACATCTTCCAAGTTTCCTTTGGTAATTGTTAATCTGCTACCCATCCTTTAAAGAAGGCAGTTCCCAAAATGCCCTCTTCTCTTCTGTTCCATGTTTTCCCAAAAGGGGAAACTTCACCCAGCCATAAAGGTTTCTATGTAAACTATCATATCATATGCAGATAGAGACTATTTTACCTCTGCCTTCTGATTTTTAGGATTTCGTTTTAATTTGGTTATTGGATTTTCAGTTATACCTGTTTGGATATTTTTCTTAGTAGTTCCTCTGTGGATTACCATATAGATCCATATCTTTTCACAGTTTTCTTATAGTTAATGTTGTACCACATCATGTAAAATATAGCAGTCTTGCAATCATAGAAGTGCATTTAAATCTGCTTGCATTATAAACCTCACAGGAAACTTTATAATTTTCTTTAAAAAATCGTGTATTTTTTTAAATATAAGAAAGCATAGTTTTTATGTCTCATATTTTTATCATCTGTGCTCTGCATTCATTCCTGGTGATTTGAGTATCCCTCTAATATCATTTCCCCTGGCTTTCCTTTATCATTTGTTATAATTTAAATGATGACAATGAATTCCCCTAATTCCTTTATTGGAAAATGTCTTTATTTCATTTTAAGTGACATTTTTGAAATATATTTTTACTGGAAATAGAATTTAGATTGAGAGTTGTTTATATTTCAGCTCTTTAAACATGTTGTTCTACAGTTCTAGCCTCCATGCTTTCCTGAAGAGAAGTTACCAGTTTTTCACATTGTATTTCCCTTGTATATAATTTGTTTCTTTTTTTTTCCTACTATCAAGATTTTCGGTTTATCTTTGATTTTCAGTGATTTGAATAGAATGTACCTAGGCATAATTTTCTTCAGAATATCCTGCTTGGAATTTACTGATCTTCTTGAATCTGTAAATTTATGCTTTTCATGAAATTTGGGGAGTTTGGGGACTTTTTTCCCAAATAGTTTTTCTGCTCTGTTCTCTTTCCTTCTGGACTCTAATTACCAATATATTAGACCTTTGCATTTATTTCACAAGTTCATGTTTGCTTTCAGCTTTTTTCCTCTCTTCTTAAGAGAGATTTCTGTTTTAAGAATCCTTAAGGCTCGTTGATCTTTCTTCTGTCCTCTCCATTCTGCTACTAAACCTATCCAGTCAATTTTTTAAATTTTAGTTCAAATATTTTTTCAATTATGAAAGGTCCATTTGATTCTTTTTCACATTTCAATCATTCTTTTGAGATTTCCTCATGTTCTATTTATTGTAAGCATTTTGTGAGTCTGGTTTCAGACCACCAGATAAAGCAAATATCACAATAAAGCAAGTCACGTAACTTTTTTATTTTCCAGAGCATATTAAAGTTACTTTTACATTATACTGTGGTCTGTTATATTTGAAATAGCATTGTCTAAAAAAACAATGTACATACCTTAATTAAAAAATACTTTATTGCAAAAAAGTTCTAACCATCATTTGAACCTTCAGAACATTGTAATTTTTGGTTGGTAGAGGGTCTTGCCTCTGTGTTCATGATGGTGATGGTTACTGAAGATTGGGGTGGCTGTGGCAATCTCTTAAAATAAGACAACAATGAAGTTTGCCACGATTAACGCTTTCTTTCATGAAATATTTCTCTGTAGCATGTGATGCTGTTTGATAGCATTTTTACCCACAAGAGAGATCCTTTGAGAATTGGAGTCAGTCCTCTCATAATCTGCTCTAATAACTAAGTTCATATAATATTCTGAATCCTTTCTTGTCATTTCAACAGTGTTTACAGCATCTTCTCCAGGAGTAGATTCAGTGTCAAGAAACTACTTTCTTTGTCTTTCATAAGAAGCATATCCTCATCCATTCAAGTTTTATCATGAGATTGCAGCAAGGCAGTCATCTCTTCAGGCTCCACTTCTAATTCTAGTTATCTTGCTGTTTCCATCATATCATTAATCACTTCTTCCACTAAATTCTTCTGTCAAAAAGTCATCCATGAGGATTGGAATCAACTTCTTCCAAACTCCTGTTAATGTTAATATTTTGACTTCCTCCCATGAGTTACAAATGTTCTTAATGGCATGTAGAAGGGAGAATCCTTTCCAGAAGAATTTCAATTGCCTTTGCCAGATCCATCAGAGGAATCATTACCCATAACAGCTGTAACCATATGAAATGTATTTCTTCAAAATTAAGACTGAAAAGTTGAAATAACTCCTTGATCCATGGGTTGCAGAATGGTTATGTTAATAGACATGAAAAGAACATTCATCTCATACAACTGCATCATAACTTTTGGATAAGCAGGTATATTGTCTATAAACAGTAATATTTTGAAAGAAATATTTTTTTATGAGCAGTAGGTCTCTACTACAGGGAACTTTAAATATTCAACAAACCATGTTTGTTTTAAACCGATGAGCTGTCATCCAGTTTATGTTGTTCCATTTCTAGAGCACAAGCACAGTAGATTTAGCATAATTCTTAAGGGCCTTAGGATTTTTTTAAAACATTTTCATTGTATAATATAACATCTATACGAAGGAAAGAAAGAGAAAAGCAATAGTTTTCAAAGCACCCTTCAACAGTAGTCACAGGACAGATGTTTGTCACGGGCTACCATGTGATCCTCTCAGATTTTTCCTTCTAGCTGCTCCAGAATATAGGAGGCTAGAAGGCTTAAATACTTTTTTTTATCACCACAATCAACTTTTATCTTTTTTTTTTTTTGTGAAAAGTAACATATATGCAAAAAAGCAATAAATGTCAAAGCACAGCACCACAATTAGTTGTAGAACATATTTGAGAGTTTGGCATGGGTTACAATTCCACAATTTTAGGTTTTAACTTCTTGGTGCTCTAAGATACTGGAGGCTAAATGAGATATCAATTTAATGATTCAGCAATCATATTCATTTGTTAAATCCTATCTTTTCTGTATAATTCTACCATTACCTATGATCTTTCTATCCCTCTCTTTAGGGTGTTTGGGCTATGGCCATTCTAACTTTTTCATATTGGAAGAGTCTGTCAATAATATAGGGTAGGGAGATGGTACTATCTGATGTTCTAGAGAGGCTGGGCCCTTTAGGTTTCAGGACTTACCTGGTCCAGGGACCCATCTGGAGGGTGTAGGTTTCTGGAACGTTTCTCTAATTCATGAAACCCTTGTAGAGTCTTATATATTACCCTAGGTGTTCTTTAGGATTGGCTGGAATGGTTGTGGTTGGAATTTGGCTAGTTATGATAGGTAGCAATGTCTTACTGAAGCTTGCGTAAGAGCAACCTCTAGAGTAGCCTCTCAACTCTATTTGCATTCTCTCTGCCATTGATACTTTATTAGTTACACTTCCTTTCCCTCTTTTGGTCAGGATGGAGTTGTTGACCCCAGTACCAGGGCTGTACTCATCCCTGGAAGTCATCTCCCCTGCTGCCAGGGACACTTTCACACCTGAATGTCATGCACCACATAGTGGGGAGGGCAATGATTTCACTAGCAGAGTTGGACTTAGAGAGAGTGAGGCCACATATGAGCAACAAAAGTGGTCCTCCAGAAGTAACTTTTAGTCATACCTTATAGGTGGACCAAGTTTCTCCACTACCTACACAAGCTTCACAAGAGTAAGCCTCAAGATCAAGGGCTTGGCCTTGATTTGGGTATCCCTAAAATTTGACACAGTATCAGGGATTCCCTGATGGTAAAGTTTTGTTTTTTCTTTCTTTTTTTCTTTTTTATTATGATCATTCCATTCTACATATATAATCAGTAATTCATAATATCATCACATAGTTGCGTGTTCATCATCATGATCATTTCTTAGAACATTTGCATCAAATGAGAAAAAGAAACAAAAAGACAACAGAAAAAAAATTCATACATACCCTTACCCCTCCCTCATTGATCACTAGCGTTTCAATCTAAATTTATTTTAACATTTGTTCCCCCTATTATTTATTTTTATTCCATTTGTTTTACTCGTCTCTTGATAAGATGGATAAAAGGAGCATCAGACACAAGGTTTTCATAATCACACAGTCACATTGTGCAAACTGTATCATTATACAATCATCATCAAGAAACATGGCTACTGGAACACAGCTCTACATTTTCAGGCAGTTCCCTCCAGCTTCTCCATTATATCTTCACTAACAAGGTGATGTCTATTTAATGCGTAAGAATAACCTCCAGGATAACCTCTCGACTCTGTTTGGAATCTCTCAGCCATTGACACTTTATTTTGTCTCATTTCACTTTTCCCCCTTTTGGTCGAGAAGGTTTTCTCAATCCCTTGATACTGAGTCCCAGCTCATTCTAGGATTTCTGTCCCACATTGCCAGGAAGGTCCACACCCCTGGGAGTCATGTCCCACGTAGACAGGGAGAGGGCAGTGAGTTTGCTTGTTGTGTTGGCTGGAGAGAGAGGCCACATCTGAGCAGCAAAAGAGGTTCTCTTGGGGGGTGACTCTTAAGCCTAATTTTAAGTAGGCTTGACCTATCATTTGTGGGGTTAAGTTTCATATGAACAAACCCCAAGATTGGGGGCTCAGCCTATTGCTTTGGTTGTCCCCACTGCTTGTGAGAATCCTGATGGTAAAGTTTAATAGTTCCATAGTTTTTCTCCTATTCCTCAAGAGACTTTGCCAGTACTTTTTGATTATATGCTAGGATGTATCCAGGCATTACATTAAACTATACACGATTAAGGGACTTCTTTCTCATTCTGGGCTCCCTGTGTTTCAGTTGTTCAAATGAGCTATACAGATAGATTGAGTTAGATTATGTGCTGCAGAAAATCCTAGGATTTTTTGAAATGAATAATAAGCATTGGCTTCAGGTTAATTTCACCAGCTGCCTTAGCCTCTAACAAGAGAGTCTTTCTGTCCTTTGAAGCTAGGCATCTACTTCTCGCTAGCTAGATGGCATCTTCTTCCAAGGTAAGGCTGCTTTGTCTACATTGAAAATCTGTTGTTTAGTGTAGCCACCTTCATCAGTGATCTTACCTTGGATCTTCTGGATAACTTGCTGTAACTTCCCTATCAGCATTTGCTGCTTCACTTTGTACTTTTTATGTTATGGAAAAGGTTTCTTTCTTTAAACCTCGTGATCTACCCTCTGCTCACTTCAAACTTTTCTTCTACAGCTTTCTCACCTCCCTCAGTCTTCATACAATTGAAGAGTGTTAGGACTTGTTCTGAATTAAGTTTTGGCTTAAGGATATGTTGTGTTGGTTTGATCTTCTATCTTGACCACTAAAACTTTTTCCATATCAGCAATAAAGCTGTTTTACTTTCTTATCATTTGTGTGTTCAACTGGAGTAGTACTTTGAATTTCCTTCAGGAACTTTTCCTTTGCATTCACTGCTTGGCTCACTGATTGGCTTTAAGAGGCCTAACTTTTGGTCTTTCTTGGCTTCAGCATGCCTTCCTAGTAAACTTATCATTCCTACCTTTTGATTTAAACTGAGAGACCTATTACTCTTCCTTTTACTTGAACACTCAGACTCATTGTAGGGTTATTAATTAGTCTAATTTCAGTATTGCTGTGTTGCCGTAAGAACACAAACAACATTTATCAATTAAGTTTGTCGTCTCATATGGGCGTGGTTCATAGCACCCTGCAATAATTACAGTAGTAATATCAAAGATGAGTGATCACAGAACACCATAACATATGTAATAATTATGAAAAATGTTGAAATATTGAGAGAATTGCCAAAATATGACATGGAGACACAAAGTGAGCACGTGCTGTTGGAAAAATTGGTGCTGGTAGATATGCTCAGTATAGTTACCATAAACCTTCAATTTGTAAAAAGCACAATACCTGTGAAGCACAGTAAAGCAGAACACAATAAAATAAGGTATGCCTGCAATTTTCTTTACATCATTGAGGTTCTTGGCTGAGAACTCCTAGAGACTGAGTCATCTCATGGTTGGCATTTATTGATCATCTTTTTTCCTTGAGAATTGGAAACATTTCCTAACTCTTTATATCTCTAATAATTTTAAATTATATTCTGGACATTGTTAATGTTATATTGAGTAGACTCAGTATATATTTTATATTACTCCTGATAGTGCTTGAAAAATTAGTGTAAACGATATACTTTGAAATGTATTGCTTCTTTGTATATATGTTATATTTCACAATAAAAAATGTTTTAGTTGATAAATCAGCTGAAAACTCGTGCTGAGTTTAAACTTAGAATTAGGCCTCTTGCCTTTCTAACCTACGTATTTGCAAGAGTGCCTTCATGTCCTCTCACGTGTACCCAGTAAATTTTCTGCAAAAACAAAACAAAACAAAAAACATAGAATTAGACACTCTTCTTTTTGGGCGCTCTCCTTTCAAAGTACCTTTTCTCACTCTCTAGCAGCCCTGGTTTGACCAGGGCTCCTTCTCAACTCTGACTGGACAATAGGTTTTTTCCCTCTCTCAGAACCTTAACCACTGCCATATATCTGTAGCACTTTTAGAGAAAAATCAGATAAAATGGAAAATTCTCCCTGTTCTGGGTACTTGCTCTAGTTTCCTGCACCCCTCTAAAACTAATTCCTTTTTTTGAGTTCCTGGAGACCTCCAGTTGGTTTTTATTTTTCATTTATTTGGGTTTTTGTTTGTTTTTAGTATTTTTTCCACTTATTTGTAGAAGGATCTGTAGTTAGACACTCGCTTTTTCATACCAGAAATAGAGGCCTGCATTTCCTTCCTGAAATCATACCTGTATATTCCTATGATACTCTTTAAGTGTCTTCCTACTTCTCTGCCAAGTGGCACAGTATTACCAAAAGTCCACTGGATTCATGTATGCCTAGAAAATCCTAGCTCTTTACTGCTCATGTATGGCTTTGGACAATCTCCTTAACTTGTTTTAGTTTACTGGGTCTGCTGTAGCAAAGAACCACAAGATGAATGACTAATACAACACAAGTATATTATTCACAATTTTGGAGACTATTAGTCTGAAATTAAGGTATTGGCAGGGCCATGCTTTCTCTGAAGTCTTTTGGGTTTTGGTGGTAACTTGCTAGCAGTCCTTGACCTAACTCATGTCTCTGCTTCATCACTGTTTCCTACTGACAGTTTACAAATTTCCTTCCTTTGTGAGGATACTTGTCATACTGGATTAGGACCCACTGTAATCCAGTTTGGCCTTGTTTTACATAAAAACATCTTCAAAGATTCTGTTTCCAAATATTATCATATTAATAGGACCAGGGCTAGTAATTGAACATAACTTTTTGAGAGACATAGTTCGATACATAATAATTTGTTTCCCAATCCGTAAATCACTTTAGATTCCCCATCTATAAATTAGATATTGTAATAATTCTTAAAGAAGGAATAATTGAGTCCTGATTTGAAGAATTTTATGTAAAGCATGTAACAGAACTGAGTGTATAGTGGGTATGCAATAGTAAATGTTATTACCCCTCTTAATTCTTCAGGCTCTTCTTGTTCAACATGCCCTTAAAATGGCATTTTGCCTTCTTACTCAACACACCATTCTCTGGAATCTCATTGATTTTTTTGTTTTCATCTCCCACCTTAAATGCCAGTGACTTCATAGCAGATCACAGTAGTCAAGAAGTGGAAACAACCCAAGTGTCCATTAACAGATAAATGGATAAACAAAATGTGGTGAATATATACAGTGGAATAATATTCAACCATAAAAATGAATTAAGTTCTCATCCATAATACCATATGGATGAACCTTGGAAACATTATACTAAGTGAAATAAACCAGACATAAAAAGCAAATGTATATGATTCCATTTATGTGAGCTTCGTGGAATATATAAATTCATAGATGCAGAAAGTAGAGATGGGGGTGGGGTGGAAATGAAGTGTTTTTGCTTAATGAATACAGAGCAGTAAGTTCTGAAAGTCGATAGTGGTGACATTTTCCAGCATTATTAATTAATTAATGCCCCAGAATTATATGCTTAGAAATGGTAGAAATAGCATATGTTACATATATCTTACTATGATAAGAAAATTGAGTAGGTAGAAAAGCCAATGACTACCAAATCTAGTAAAAATGTCTCTCAGGCATGGAAAATTTAAATATCTTGGCACCTACTGGATCACCTATGTTGATTTCCCATATATGCTTCACATTAATATCTAAAACTGAACTCTTCTTCCTCCCCCACTCTTTGCATTCCCAAATCAACCTGCTGCTAATTCTGCATTTATAAAGTCAAAAATACCACCAAATCATTACAGACAATACTCCAAGTATATCCTTAAATCTGTATACTCCATACTACCCAAATCTGTTTACAGAAGATCTTCTTTCAGAAGAAGAAGAAGAACTTGTCTCTTTACCTGCTGTCTCTAATTGGGTTCAGGCACCCTTCTTTTTTTCATGTACGCTACTACAGTGGCCTCCGAATCCATCGCCCTATGTTTAATCTAACATGCCCAGACTGCTATCCAACATGATTTTTTCTTCATTCAAATTTTTAACCACATTTTTTTACCACTTAAAACCCATCGTTGGTTTCTCAGTGCCTTCAGGATAAGTGATAAATTCCAAAAAGCCTATACAAGAGTACATCTGTCTTTTATAGGCAGGCCCCTTACAGTTCATCTGTACTGAATGTTTTGAGGTCCACAAATGTATCTGCTTTCCCAGTCTCCTATGCCTTTTAACAATATGATCTCCCAACCCCACCTTTCATCACCTGGCTCTTACCTACTCATCCTTTGAAATTCAGTTCAATAAATACCTTTGATTTTTCACATTCTCTCAGTATTAGTTGGAGGCCCTTCTCATAATCACACATACTCTGTTAGAGCATTTATCCCACTATATTATAACTTTCTGTCTATTTCCACTAGACTGTGAGCCCCTTGAGGACAAACTATATATATATACACTTATTCTCTCACTACTGTATGTGGTGTATTTATTTTTACTACAGAGTAAGGGGTAGAGATGACATTTAAGAATTTAATGAATAGAGGGCCTGTTTAATCTTTTCTCATAGATTTTGTTTGTTTGTATGAACCAAAACTCTATCTTCATATGTGTAAGTATCATTGAAGCATATATAATGCACTTAGAGTTGCAGTTTTGAGTGTTTACTGAAGCCCAGTTAATATTTTCACCCTAAAAACCTATAACTAAGGCCTAGAGTCTTATATAAACTAACCAGTGCTTATACCTCGCTGTAGAACAAAGTTTCTCAGCCTCAGCACTACTGGCATTTTAGGCTGGGTAATTTTTTGTTATGGGGGACTGTACTGCACATGGTAGGTAGGGTGTTCACGCGCATCTGATCTCCACCCACTTGTTTCCTAGTAGCAGTCAAAAATATCTACAGACGCTGTCAGATGTCCCGTGCGGGTTAAAATCGCTTCCAGTTGAGAGTCACTGCTGTGAAACTCTAAATAGAAACTTAATTAATGAAATGTGTAACTGTTCTTCCATATAAGAATCACTGATATAGTTATTATGTTCCCTGTGGTTTAAAGCATTTGATGTTCTTCCAAATTTTAAAGAAGTACTTTTGCTCTTGCCCCACTTTTTTAAGAAAACCAAACAATGTGCTCATTTTACTTCATAATTGCCACTAACTCCTCTTTTCTTGAGCCTGTCTTCCATTTTTCCCAGGGGCTCATTTGTTCACTACATCTTTTGGAAAAATGAGGGGAATAAGGGAGTTGAAATTTTTTAGTGCCATGTTATACATATTTTAAGCTTTAAAAATCATTACTGACAGTGATTAGGAAGAGAAGGGGACTTGAGTCATTATAGCTAAACTATGTATAATTTGAATTTGAAATAAAATGACAATTTTTAGCCAAAATGCTTCTCATTTCTAAGAATATTTTATGTTGGTCTTCTTTCATTTCCCCTTCTTTTTTGTTCTTTTCAGACAGTTCACGGTCTTATGGGAAATGCTGTGCAACCCTTGCTGACGTCGGTGGGAGATGCTATAGAGGCCATAATCATCACCATGCATCAAGAAGATTTTTCTGGGTAGTAGCTTTTTTTTAATATGCAATTTTATTGAGGTATTTACATACCATTTAATCATTAACAGTATACAATCAGTGGTTCACAGTATCATCAAATAGTTGTGCATTCACCACCACATTCAATGTTAGAGTATTTTCAATACTCCAAAAAGAAAAAGAAAAAGAATACCCAAAACATCCCATACCCTTGTCCACCCCGACCCCCATTTCAGTTTGCTAATGCTGCTGAAGTGCAGTATGCCAGAAATGGATTGGCTTTTACAAAGGATATTTTTAGGTTACAGATTTACAGTTGTAAGACCATGAATATGTCCAAACTAACACATCCAGAGAAAGATATCTTGACTCTAAAGAAAAGGCCAGTGTTGTGTTCAGGGTTTCTCTGTCACATGGGAAGACACATGGCAACATCTGCTGCCCTTCTCTCCTGGTTTCTGATTTCAAATGGCTCTGAGCCCAGTGGCTTTCTTTCTAAGTGTCGATGGACCTCATTTTGCTTATCTGGGCAACTCTGGATTTGGTCTCTTAGCTTAGCATCTCCAAATGTCTGTCACCTGGTTCAATCTCTCTGCTGTCTGTCTCGGTTCTGAATCTCTCCTTCTGTGAGCTCCTTTAAGGACTCCGTTAAACTAATTAAGACCCACCTTGAATGAGGGAGCCTGCAATTCCTTGGAAATAATCTAATCAAAAGGTGTGCCCACAATTGGATCACATCTCCATGTAAACAACCTAATCAGAAGATCCCACCCTTCAATAGGTCTTTCCCCTCAAGATTGGATTAGGGTTAAAAGAACATGGCTTTTCTGGGGTACATAACAGTTTCAAACCAGTACACCCCCTATTATTTATTTATTTATTTTTGTCTTATTTCATTACTCATCTGCCCATACTCTGGATAAAGGGAGTGTCAGTCACAAGCTTTTCACAATCACACAATCATGTGATAAAACTATATAGTTATACAGTCATCATCAAGTATCAAGTCTACTGGATTACAGTTCAATAGATTCAGGTATTTCGTCCTAGTTATTTTAATACCCTAGAAACTAAAAAGGAATATCTATATAATGCATAAGAATAACCTCCAGAAAGACTTCTTGACTCTTTTTGAAATCTGTTAGCCACTGAAGCTTTACTTTGTTCCATTTTTATTCCCTCTTTTGGTCAAGAAGTCTTTCTCAATCCCAGAATGCCAGGGCCAGTCTCATTCCTGGGAGTCTCTGAGCCCCCTACAATCTAGGGGCTATTCCTCTTATGATGAAGTTACTCTCTAAATCCCTCATCACTTCATCCATTGTGAGTGCCGGTAGCAGAATAAAAATTTTCAATTCTTGTTTTTGTTATCCTTCACTTCTCATTGAAACATAGCATCATTCAAGTCTACAGGATCAGTCACCTTGGCACTTCAGGATGTTTGGCAGCTTGTATTGTCTTCCTTTCCAGCCTTAACTTTTTCCTTACTACTTAAAAATATTCTGTCCTTCAGTCTGTTAACCCCTGGCACATAGTATTCCTGTATAAAACATCCTGTCTCTATCATTGTGCTTGTTCAAATCTGTCTCTGGTTTTGAGGGTAAACTCTGCCAATTCCCTCCAAGACTGATTTTCTTTCTCAAAGTTTCTGTGGCAGTCTAATCTGGCGTATCACACTTAGCCATAAACACTCTGGTATTCTATAGCTGTGTATATGTATATTGCTTATCCATATCATATGTATCATGAGAATAGGAATCATAGTTCCTAACCCTGTTTTTAATTCAAACCTTTTTAAGTAGAGTAAAATGGTTTTGGTTTAGTGTATTAGAAAATATAAAGCATTTGAAATAGTTATTTGCACATGCTTAGAGTGACTTTTTTTTTAACTTAACCACATGCTATAGCTGAGCATGTAGAGATATTTTTTTTTATATTCCTCAGACCACGATTAATGACTGTTTCTGAACTATCCATTTTTTAAATATTTATGTCATTTAAAAGAATACCTCCTTTATTACATTTCCAACCACTAGTTTAGCCTTTTGTAGAAAAATTGATCATATGATTATTTCACCATCCTTTAATTTTGCAACTCATTTGTCATTTCATTTACATAATGTCCTTTGAAGGGTCAAAAGGTCAGTATATGAAGCTAAGAAGAGTAACATGACTTCTACAAAAGAATGTAATATTTGGAATTCAGTAAGGAATAGAGATGTAAAACAGCTGCTTACATATTTGGAATGAAACTGAATTTTGTTCACAATGATCTGAGATGTCTCAATTAGACCAATCATGAATGCTTCTGTAAAGGGGGCAAAAAAGAGGATTTTTTGAAGGCTTATCCTATATTCAGTGTGGTAATAATACTTCAGTAATTATATTGGTGAGTAGTTATTAGTGCCTCTTATAACACATTAAACATTAATAACTATAGATTGGTTTTCCAAACAGGTGTGCTTTCTCCAGTTTACTTAATATAGGTAGCCAGATTGGTAATTTGGTATGAATAAAAAATGAAGAATTATTTTAACATGCATAACATTGTCCTTATTTTTTGCCCCAAGTTGCTTTTGATGGCTCCATTTCATCTCAGTATATATACAGGCCATTTGAGATTCTGCTGCTAAGTCATTCTCTGTAAATGACAGTATAGGGATATGAAACATTGTTGCTTTATGGTGCATTTAAAGCATTTTTCTCATGGTAGTAATTTTTCCCACTTTCTAGAATCCTGTTTTTGGAATTCTGTCGTATTATTTCATATAAGTAAAGCCTATGTGAAATACAGGTGAAATTGGATTAAACTATTCAAGAAGTAGAAATCACCTTTACATTAGAGCCAGCTCCCAGAGATCACATTTGGAAAAATAATACTGAACACCTGCATCTCCAGGTCCTCCCTACCTTTTCTAGGTAAAAATAATAAATCAAGTTTACCTTCTAGGCAAACCTTAAATGTAGGATGACTACAGAATCCCTTACTACATAAAAATTAAACTTCCATTCATTTTCTTGGTATTTAAAATGTATTAAAAATTAAAAAAAATTAAATGTATTTAACATGAACACTGTCTTTCTTTCCAAATTAGAGAAAGCTTACAGTGTAAATCTCTGATTGACATAGTACTTTGATTGAAACCCATTCATTTAAGTGTAAAATGACTCATGTCATATTACAGGTTTTGAATAAGGAGTAGAACATTAAAAGCAGGAGGACTGTAGATCCTTAACACCACTGAGGAGGGTGGGAGAAGGGACACACACAAAAGACTGGCGACAAGGAGATGAACATCTACCACTTCTCAGCTGTGCACAGGGTTTATCATTTACATTCAACTTCTGTAGACAGTGGGTCATTATAAAGACCTGTAGTTTCTGCGTAGCTACTATTGCGCTTTATCAGTTGAAAACCTCTTACTAAATGCTTTGGCATAATTAGTAAAACTCAGCTTTAGCAATTGCCAAAGTTATATTCCAACAATTTTAAATCAAGTTTCTACTCCTGAGAGTTGATGTACATATTTCAGAATTTTGTCAATTTTGTTTTTCTTATATTGACACTGCTTATGGAAACTGTTTTAGTATATTGTTTTCTAGTCCTCAAGGAAATTGTTTCCACCTACCGGATTTAAATCCTTGAGATGGTCATTCAGAGTAGCACCAGAATAACAACTATGCTTTTGAAAAAAACATAAGAAAAAGAGGTTTTTATTGAGGTTTTGGACTGATAAAAACCTTAATAAAGCTAGATTATACAGTGGTATAATTGGGGGAAACAAAACCCCAGTTGAAGACTGCCATCGCTTACTAAGTCTATCCTTGTACTCTGCTACCTGAGCAGTACTCCATTTTATGGTACCACCAACAGAAGTATTCTACTGTGCACTCCTCACTGGCTTTTCTCTTAATAGGAAATGCCTTCTTACATGAAAAGCTCTCTTAAGAAAGCCTAGTTTCTCTATTTCTTTCTACTCATGGAAGTGGAGGACATCTAGTTAGCATCTTATGTATAATAACCATTGTTATACTTAAAAATAATTAAATTCACTTGATTTTCTTATGCTAGGCATTTTAGTCATATCTGGGGCTCTTTTCTAGACCATCACCAGTTTCTCCATGTCATTCTCAGAATATGAAAACATATAACTTACTTTTTAAAAAAGATTTAACATTATCTAACCAGTGATCACATCTGATTAGCTAATTACTATCAGCTGATGTCTAGTTTTGGTATCCTCTTTTCCTATAAATATTTCACATTCTTTTAATATTTTCTTTAAAGAACAGTTATAAACATGTATAAATTATAAATATTTCGTGGAGCATCAGCTGGCATTATCTGCTGATCAGAATTAAAGCCTTTTCAAACCTCATCATCTGGAGGAAAATATTACATACCATGTATATTGTTATATAACTAATTCCACAGTCAAAATTCTGCTATTGGAGTGGTCAGATTAAATTCTTAGCACAAGAGCAGAGATATTTTTTGCCAGGAATTTGGGGCAGACAGTATTTTCTGCCATTGTAAATTGTAGAATGCTATTTCAGGATTCATTATGATGCATTCACTTACCAGGCAAAACATATCAGTGGTTTGGAACTAGTGAGGCTGGGAAGACCTTGAGGGGTTATAGCATGTGAATTTGAATCATGCAAAATTGTCCCATTTCATTGCTAATAATCTTTAGGCAAATGGATTCTAAAATTATTTAGTAATCCTCCTAGCTTCTAAAACAGTCTTTATGATATAATTTAAATATTATTTTATGCTCTTTAACTCTTACGAAAATAAACAATGCCTTTTATAGCATTATGGGTAAAAAATTGTATAGGCTTGAAGTAGAAGCCAGAAGGGGGGAAATCAAATAGTACGACTTAGAGCATTGATACTGACAATGGTTGTTATTTTTCTTTTGCAGGTCATTATCCAGCTTAGGAAAGCCTGATATGTCTTGTTCTCTGTACATGAAGGAGCTACAAGGTTTCATTGCTAGAGTTATGAGTGACTACTTTAAACACTTTGAATGTTTAGATTTTGTCTTTGACAACACTGAAGCTATTGCCCAAAGAGCAATTGAACTTTTTATTCGCAATGCCAGTCTCATAAGACCTCTTGGTGAAGGTGGAAAAACGCGACTTGCTGCTGATTTTGCCCAGGTAAATTCATACATAGCTACAAGGGAAAAATTTTCCTGCCTCAATATTATCTTTTATTAAATGAAAGGCTAAATATCTTCAGTGTTTTAGAGAGTTGCAACATGAAGAAAAGTAAGTTTATTTAAACCTAATTGGTTAAAAAAAAAAGAGAGAGAGTTTAATGCTTTCATACTAGATCAGCTTTTTTTTTTCATTGTATTTTATAAAATAATCATCACTCATCTTTGGTATTTCCAGGTTAAGGTAAAGTAGCATATTCCCCAGTAAAGCAACATTGCACACTTTTTAACATAATATGTCATTTTTTTTCTACATTATTCTCCCACAGGGTCAGTAATGGTAGGAGTAATTAAGTGACCTTGCTGGAAAATAACAAAGGCGATGAAATAAGCTTTCAAACAGTGGACACTGTTTCTTGTCACGTAGAAAAAAAAATTCCAACACATCTGTATTCTTCTAGTGATCAAATCAACATTGCAGGACAGTGTTTTAATTCACTTAGATTCTCAGTGGACCAGGTTTATAGAGAGTCTGAATATGTGGTCTCCCTCTGTTAAATATAGTACATTTCTATCTGTGGCCAGACTTGAAATCATTACAAGCTATCTGATGTGAGTAAAGTAGAATAATATTATAATAACAGAACCATAATCAGTTCTTCTAAAAAGTTTTTTTTTTCCCTTTAGACAGATTTTATGAAGTGCTTCCTTAGTATCAGAGGTAAAGAAAAAACACTCCAGATATACACTTTGATTAAAAACTTCAGAAATTGAGATGATTCTAACCTACATAGTATATCAGCAGTGAATTTTCTTTTTTTGCCTTTCAAGCCTGTTCAATTTACTAGGCTAAATAGGTTTTCAAATGGATTTATAGTGGTTTTCCACATCCTCCCTGCTTATAAAACATGTATAAATGTTAATGTCCATAATCATTCCTGAGTACATCTGGGAGCATGTCTTTTTTCATTATACTGGCACTGAGGAAAGGATTTGCACTACTTGTACCAGAATAATGGTTATAAGATGCTGTCTCATACATAATAAGATATACAAAACAAGTAACACAAACTTAAGGTTTCAAGAGCCAAGGTGCTTTGCATATTAATTGGTGCAGCAGTTAGTAATTTTCAATAGTGCCTGAGGCCTCTACACCATAGAAAAGAGACTTCTTATGGGAAGTATGCCTGTATTAGGCTCAGCTTGAAAATAGAACTTAAATGTACCATTGTGAGTCTTTACCTTTTTCATTTTTAACAGCTTCATTCTTAGGCATCTGTACATTTTGCTTGTTATTACAGTTAAACTTCAGCTCAAAGAGAATTATCATGTTTATATACTGTCTGTACAGGTGTTACAGACTGCTTATTGAAAGGAAAACATAGTAGTGTATTAACCTGCTATTATTTGGTTAAAATATCATAAGTCATACTTCAATGGATCTCTATTCCCCTTTTCCCTTTTCCCTCCTTAATCTTGTTTATCTTTTCCTATCCTCTTCTCTCCCCTGGGTCCCCTCCCCCACCAATTTATTTGCATTCCGCTCCAGCTGGTTCTTGAGTCACTTTCCTGGAGGCAGCACTTCAAGTCCAATTAGAGTTTCAGCTGAACAGGAGATGGCCAGAATGAGAGCACTGTAGGAAAGAGGTTTTTGTTTTTTTTTTTTATTTTAGTGATATGTTTCCTTATGAATCTTGAAAGATGGAAAATATTGTCCTTTAACTCTTGCTGCTGCAGCTAGCACCTGCTCAAAATGCATAGCTTCCATGGCAGAATTAAGCTGCCACCTTCCTAAAACTACATTATTCAAAATTTTATTTGGCATTCTTTCTCTCTTAAGACATGTTGCCTAATAATCCAAAATTTTCCCAGGTGTCTTCCTTTAAGTAAACAAAACACATCAATCATTGTTGCTAACTTATGCCCAAAGGCTTCTTTTTTCCATTTCTTAAATATTGGAAAGACATTTACATATGCAGCATTTACTCAGTTAAAGAGTATTTTTATTTTTCAGCCCTGCAGTGGCATTTGGTTGCTACATTCAGTGTGATATAAAGAAGTAGATCCTTTGTACGGTATATCCCAGTTTCAAAACATCCTGCTACTCACCATTCGCTCCTGTGGGTCATAGGCATAGAAAAGACAGGTAGAGGGACTATCGTAGTATATTTGTGACCAGAAGATTCAGCAAAAATTGTCCAGCTTTTATACCAGGACCCATCTCTGTTTTGTTTTTAAAATAAAATTGTGAATTTGACATTTTATTTGATTTAGTTTCTTGCATAACTGTAACTACATGTGTTGTACTTCAGCTTTCAAAACCATACTTGGCTGGAAGTGTTTTTTCAGGGTCAGTCCAAACACTTAAGTAGCATTACCCCAACATTTATATTCATGACAGGCATTAATGGGACAAATAGCCTTTCAGCTGCCTCCTTTATTGAAAGTTCTTTCAATTTGTATTCAAAACTAAACAGTGCCATTGAGGGCTTTGAGGTTACTGGAATCAGAAATGTGGAAATACTCTATGGGTTTGGAAAGTATACTTGTGATAAAAGTGCCTAAATTATGGCATAAATATCAGAAAGAGAAAGAGCTCAAGGAGGGACCAATTGAGTAGGTTTGGAGAATGCTGATTATTTGGAATAAAGTCCAATTGCAAAGACAAGTAATGATATGTTTGTAAGATTTTTTTAAGAATCCTAACTTTTCCCCATTGGCACTGTTGCACAGGTGAAAGAGAAAGTAATTGCAGAGTGCCATCTGGAGGGCTCATGGTGAGGGAAGTACTTCACATACAGCCCTCTCTTAGGAATCTAGGTCATAGACATGGTTTCCATAGGTGGTTCCTACAGGTAATTAATTCCCTACTGTGACCACCTGGCCTCTTTGTCTTCACTAATCACACAGCAGCTCTGAAAACACTAAGCTTGTCCAAGGCCACTGGGGTCTTGCTGACTCAGAATCTCTTTGGGGACTTTTCCACACTGCCCTCAGAAATACACATTCCCTTCACCCCCTCAGTTTCTTTTCTTCCCTGAGGAAAAGTATACCTGATGAAATTGGCAATAAATCATTTAATCAGTGGTACTCCCAGTACTTTCTATTTATAGGTCATCTTGGTCCCTTTAAATATATATTTATATGTATTTCTTTCTGTGCTTGAAAATATAAATTTAGAAATGAAAGCAAAATAATCACGATTCTAATTTCTGTTCTAAATTCTATTGCCTTGCCTTTTCTTCTGAATAACATCAGGGTAGGGGTGACCTCAGAGAATGCAAAGATGCCCTGTGGTTAACCAAATGTCTGTGTTGGGCAAGGACTGTGTAATTAGTTCACCATGCCTGCAGTTGACCACTCATTCCCTGCAAACAGGGTGGAAAAGAAGCAGTGGCACAAGCCATTTTGTATCCATAGCTAATTTGCAGAGTAACATCTTCGAAAAGGAACATTCCTGCCCTTTAAAAACATGGCCTAATGGAATTCTGGCAGAAGAAAATGATTTTCAATACTCTGGTGATCCTTTTAAGATGAAAAATTTACTTTAAATATTTAATATTGTGAAAGTATCCTATATTGGAGAAATACCCTGCATCGTCATAGATTTCACAGCCATTTGAGGCCATAGTCTCAAATGTAGTAATTCTTTCCTTGCCAGTTATTTCGTTTAAAATTTAGTCCTGCTCAAGAGCTAAGGCAAAGTTTGTTTGGTTTAATCTTTGAAGACAGTGAAGCCTACTAGGGTAATCAAAAAAACTGACATAAATATTTATGAAAAATACTAAACAAAATTTTTATTTTTTTATTTTTTATTTTTTTAATTTGCATATGGGCAGGAGGCACCAGGGATCGAACTCCAGACCTCCAGCACGGCAGGTCGGAGCTCTGCCTGCTGAGCCACGGCAGCCGCCCACTAAACAAAATTTTAGTATGTAAAAATCATCATAGGTATGTGATTGGGATTACCAAATCAGAGATACGCCATGATCACATTTTATTTGTGAGCAGTTGTAAAGCAAACAACATATTCTAAAGGAAACTAGAAACTCCCAGCCAGTGAATAAACTAAACAAGTCCCCAAAACAACCCATCACCCACTGTCTTATCAGTTCAGAATACTAGCTCACAGCTACTCCATTTTGCATTGTCGGCAGGAATCTTGACTTTTCTTCCTTAGATTTTTCTCTTTTTGTAAATTCATTTTCATTTGCTTTAGAAAGTTTTCTGGCCATTTGAGGTTTTCCTGTAGGGCATAAGGTATATACTCTATGTTTTCTATCTCATTAAGAGGGAAACTAACCTAGTCGCTACTCATCCTTCAAGACAGTCTTGAGTAGTTTTTTTGTTTGTTTGTTTTCAGAACAATGGCCAGCAGGACAGAAGCCTCACTTCCTTTCATATGTTTTTCTTGAAGAAAGAAACTGCACCACCAGGGAGCAGCCTATTCTCAGCTATGTTCTAAACTAGTCTTCACCAGTGTCCAATTTATAGCAAGAGTGGAAAAACAGCCTGTCATCTGAGGGCCACATATACAAAAAGTTTGCATGTGCACTTTGTAGGTTAAGAGCAGTCTAAAATCCCAGTTAATGACAAATAGAATTTCTAGTTGAAGGAAAATAAAGATAAGTGAAACAAATATTTGCTAAAATTCTTGGGTCAGAGAGCAAATTAATGTATTAATAATTTAAAAGGGGGAAATTTTTAAAAATAATAATAATTACTGACATTTACAAGCACGTTCTATATACCCTGCATACAGTGCATTGTGGAATAACTTTATCTGTAGAATTTTATTAAGTAGGAATTATTTACTTCCATTTTACAGATGAAAACCCCAAGGCTTAGAGGTTAAGTAACTTGTCCAGGGTCATAGTAAGATTTAGAATTCTGACACAGGTATGCTACCTCCAGAGTCAATTCTTTTAATTGCTTGAACCACCTGGCTAATAAAAATTGTCAGTCTCTATATTTAATATAAAAAGGCTTGTGATGCTTAAAGTATAGCCACGAAGTCTTAGAAATCTTCCCTTTCCTGATATTTCATGGCGAAAGATCTAAATTTCCTCCTCTTATATAATGAAAAAAAATGGTTTTCTATTTTAATAAGGTATTAGTCTAATCTTCTGTCTCTTTAATAAATTAATTAAAAAGTTTTGTAAGTTCTTGCCTTTTCGTAAATTTGACTGGCTTTTGAAACCAGTCAAATACTTGCCTCACAGTCTGTATAAAACGAAGTTTACTGAAAGCTAAAACTCTCTATGATTCAGGTGTGTCTTGAGTTCTGAAATTAAAAAAACCTATGGAGTGTCTTTTAACATTTCAGATGGAGTTGGCTGTGGGCCCATTTTGCAGGCGAGTGTCTGATTTAGGAAAGTCCTATCGCATGCTGAGGTCATTCAGGTAAGACATAATTCTGCTATCTCTGTTAATAGGTTCCATAGGTTCCTTAGACTCTGTTCACTTTTCTTCATTCTTTCTTCCTTCTGCTTCTCAGACTGGCTGATATTATTTGTCTTATCTTCAAGTTCACAGATTCTTCTGCATCTCCAATCTGGTCTTGAACTCTTCTAGGGAATTTTTAATTTACTTTATTGTGGTCTTCAGCTGTTTGGTTCCTTTTCATAATTTCCATCTCTCTATTGATATTCTCATTATTTTAATCTTTCATTTTCCTGGTCTCCTTTACTTCTTTGTGCATGTTTTCCTTAGCTGTTCAAGCATAATTAGCGTGCTGGTTTGAAAGGATGTTGTACCCTAGAAAAGCCATGTTTTAATCAAAATCCCATTTCATAAAGGTAGAATAATCCCTATTCAATACTGTATGTTTGAAACTAATCAGATCATCTCCCTGGAGATGTGATTTAATCAAGAGTGGTTGTTAAGCTGGATTAGGTGGCGACATGTCTCCACCCATTTGAGTGGGTCTTGATAAATTTCTGGAGCCCTATGAAAGAGGAAACATTTTGGAGATTCGAGAGATTTTTGAGAGAACAGAGAACAACATAGCCACAAGAAGTAGAGAGTTTACCAGCCAGTGACCTTTGGAGATGAAGAAGGAAAATGCCTCCCGGGAAGCTTCATAAAAGAGGAAGCCAGGAGAAGAATTTAGCAGATGATGCCATGTTCGCCATGTGCCCTTCCAGATGAGAGAGGAACCCTGACCATGTTCACTATGTGCCTTTCCAGATGAGAGAGAAACTCTGTGTTCACCATATGCCCTTCCACTTGAGAGAGAAACCCTGAACTTCATCGGCCTTCTTGAACCAAGGTATCTTTCTCTGGATGCCTTTGATTGGACATTTCTATAGACTCATTTTAATTGGGACATTATCTCGACCTTAGAACTATAAACTAGCAACTTATTAAATTCCCCTTTTTAAAAACCATTCCATTTCTGTTATATTGCATTCCAGCAGCTAGCAAACTAGAACAATTAGGAACTTTTTTTAGTCTTGATATGTTTTTTCCTAGGTCTGGTCCTCCTCATTGATGGTGTCTGAAACTTAAATTTTCTCCTTTGCTTGGGCCATTACTTCCTGTTTCTTTGTATGTTTTTTTCCCTTTTGTTGAAACCTGGACGTTTTGATATTTTAATGTGTTATCACTGGAATTTAGAGTCAGAGACATCTGTGCCTTAAGCTTTTATCCAGCTGGTATTATGACAGATCTTTCCTTGAATGTCAGAAGCTAACATAAGAAGCAGCAGCAGCAGCAGGAGAAGGAGAAGGAGAAGGGGAAGGGGAAGGGGAAGGGGAAGGGGAAGGAGAAGGAGAAAACCTTTCCCAGTCTTTGCAGATTGATTTATGTGAAAACCTTTCCCAGTCTTTGCAGATTGATTTATGTGAATGCTGTCCTTTAGGGCTTATCTGTATAAGTTTAGAGAATAGCTCCAGGCCAAAGGGTAGGAACCACACTGACCTTTTCTGTGCATTCTTCTTGTCTTGGGCATGTCCTTTGTGGTCCTGGGAATTCCTCTCTTTATGTAGATATGAATATCCCTTCTGCTCTAGGAAAGTTTCCTCATGATTCAGGTCCTGCCTTGTGTATCCTGTAGCCAGCAATCCCTTGTCCCTGGCAACCATTTGACATCTCTCCCACAGTGTTCTGTAGGAGAATTCACTGAACTGCCTTCTACATGCAGAGCAAGTTCTAGAATGGGCAGTCCCTCAGATCACCACCAGACAGACTGGATCACCAGACGTACATGCTCCCAGTTATGTGTACAGTGGTTATTCTGCTTGCTCTGGAACTAGGACCAGGGATCCACCCTGGGAGTGCAGACTGGTTCCATGCTGAGCTGCTGAAGAGTTGAGAAGGGCCAGCCAGGGCACCACTAGATCTTTTTTAAGCAGCCTTTTTCTTGATTTGGTGATTTCCCTTTTATTGCAGTCCTTTAACTGTTTTCTGGAGGTTTGAGAAAGATGTCTCTGTCCCTTCTTGCTCTTTGTTCTGAAGCATCTCACTTTGCCATCTGGATCAGGGCAGTTCTCACCATTTTTATAATGTATTGAGTAATAATACTAGGCAGTTCATAATTATATAGACATAGATATCTTTTCCTGAAATTTTCATTCATTCATCATTTTCAACCCAATCCACTTCCAGGAATATCAGGTCATATTCAAAGATCTGGTTATATAAAACTATTGAGATTGTGGTAAAAGAACTGAGTTCAGTGATTAAATGCAAGTAATGACTATAAATGTAGTGAATAACTTAGGCTGAAGTTGGCTAATGCATTTCAGCTCAAAATTTAGGTATTGAGCTTCCTAGAAACAAGTTCAAAAAGAAAAAGGAGTTAATTCATACTCATGATCTAAGAATATAGCAGTCTAAGAGAGAAATATCCTTTTTATCACTAAAAAAGGATATTTCTACATAGGATTTTATCAATTCAGATTTTAAGTGACATTAAATAGCTTAATGAATAGGATTTTCAGTAGCAGATTTTAGAAAATAAGGTGTTATTCGTATGACTGTTTATTATATAATTCAGAATTTTCCAAACTTCTTCACAGCATGGTATACATAGAAATGTATAAATTCATAAAGGTGGCTGTTCTAGTTTGCTAGCTGTCAGAATGTAATATACCAGAAATGGAATGGCTTTTAAAAGGGGGAATTTATTAAGTTGCAAATTTACAGTTCTAAAGCATGAAAATGTCCCGATTAAAGCGAGTCTATAAAGATGTCCAAATTAAGTCACCAACAAGAGGTTACCTTCACTTAAGAAAGGCTGATGAAGTTCAGTGTTTCTCTCTCAATTGGAAAGGCACGTGGTGAACATGGTGATGTCTGCCAGCTTTTTCCCCGGGCTCTTTGTTTCATGAAGCTCCCCGGGGACATTTTCCTTCTTCATCTCCAAAGGTCTCTGGCTGTGAGAGCCCTCATGGTTCTTGTGACTCTGTCCTCTTGTGACTTTCTTGTCATTTTTTCTTCAAAATGCTTCCTCTTTTAAAGGATTCCAGTGAACTACTCTAGACCCACTGAAATGGATGGAGTCACATCTCCCTCTAATCCAAGGTTGATACCCACAATTGGGTGAGTCACTTCTCCACAGAGATGATCTTATCAAGTTTCCAACCTATAGTACTGAGTAGGATTAAAAGGAATGTTGTTCCCACAGGATTGACTCAGGATTAAAACGTGGCTTTTCTAGGTGTGTTAGTTAGATTCAGTTGTCAACTTGGCCAGGTGAGCATACCTAGTCTTGTTGCTGCGGACATAAGCCAATGGTACGTGAACCTCATTTGTTGC
>PVIY010025695.1:0-36337 GCA_004026745.1 Myrmecophaga tridactyla | reverse complement strand
GAAGGCTCCCAGCTCCCTTTATTCTCTCTTAAACTGCTATTACGTTTTCCTGATCTCTCTCTATACTCAGTACACATATTAATAAGACAACAATGGTCTGTATTAACAAATCAATAAATATTTGATTAATAGCTTCTATAATATCATTTTATAAGAATTTGTTTAATCCTCTTAACATTGTGAAGTTCATCTTATAATCTAATTCTCTAGAGCAAGAAACTGAGGCTCAAGAAGTAGAGTTAAATAACTGGCAATAAGTGATAGAGCCAGAATCTGTAATCAAGATCTAATTTATAAGTTCATGATCTTTCTCTCAAACTAAAGTATGATCCTTGAATTGATTCTGTTATGTATTATTATTGAGAATCATTGTGTGTATGAAATTTACCTTTCAAAGAACCACAGAATAGCTTTTACGATTTGACTGTGTGATTGAGAAAACCTTGGGTCTGAAACTCCTTTTATCTGTATGGACAGATGAGTTAAAAAATGGATAAAAAATAAATAAATAATAGGGGGAACAAAGGCTAAAATATATTGAATAGATTGAAATACTAGTAGCGGTCAATGAGAGTGTGAGGTAAGGGGTATGGTATGTATGAGTTTTTCCTTTTTTCTTTTTTATTTCTTTTGCTGAAGAGATGCAAATGTTAAAAAAAATGTTCATGGTGATGAATACATGACTATGTGATGATATTATGAGCCATTCATTGTACACCATGTATAGAATGTTTGTATGTCAAGAATGTTTGTATGTTTGTTTGTTAAGGTTTTCAATAAGTATATTAAAAGTAAAAAAAGAGCCATGGAAGTTCCTGGAGGGTTTGTTCACAATGCCAAACATAATATTTTAAAACTAAGACACTCAAATTGGTTGATATGGACGAATTGTCTCTTTGACCAGGCCATTTTCAATAAATCTTGGTTAGATACATTAATAACACCAGGACTAAGTGGCATCCACTTCAATTCAGATTGGAGCCTTATGAGATCTTGCACTCTTGATTCCTGGAAGAGTTGGGCTCCAACCCTCCCCACAAAAACATAGTGATTGTGATAGCTAGAAAATACTCCTATCTTAGCTGAACTTAGCAATCTACCCTTTGTACTTAGTTCCCAAAACATTAACTAAACCTTCTCAACTCTGCTTATAGAAATAAAATAACAAAAGATCATCAAAAACATCCTTTAGCCCAGCAAATCAGGGTGACTTTCTCCTAAAAATTTTAACATTCCTGAGGATCAGCTAAGAAAAAAGTCATAAAAACCCTGCAAATAAGACCTTGCACATCAATACCTAAATCTAATCACTTAAGCTCGACAAGATGCGGTTGAGACAATACAAGACTGAGAACTTCCTTGTGCCCTCCTTACATAAAACCAACGCTATCACTGACCTGACAAGAATAAACCACATGGACATTAATATTTTAACCCCTACCCCCTTTCCTTTACTTATAAAAACCCTAACTCATACCTCCACTTTGAACTGGTTTTAGAAAGAGTTCCTCCTTGTCTGTATACTTGCAATGAATCACTTTCACACTAAAAGACATGTTTCTCCTTTGTGACTGGATCAGGTGGGCCATTCTATTGGAAAGAACCGTGCCTGTGTTATCAGTTGAATTTTCTTTAAAGTCTAGATAAAATATTATATGAATTAATGTAATTATTCATTCATTTATTTATGCTACTTTGCATTTATACAAAACCATTCATTTTTCAACCATAGTTCATTGTCCTCCTAGATTGAAACTTACTACTTTTTATATTGAATCCCTTATACAATAGTTAAGAGTTATATTTCCATTATGTTACACTTTACACAGATTCTTCTTAACTCCATGATATAATAACACTGTGTATTCAAGTCAGAAGATACAGGGAACCCCAAACACCTTCCACATCCTCTGAAAGCATATTATTGTTTCTTTCCTTTCTTTTTATGAGTCATTTGTCATTTACGAGTCGTTTGTCACTGTTGAAGATTGACCATGTCTCCACAAAAGGCATGTTACGGTCTCAACCCCTGGTCCTGTGAGTGCAGACCCCTTGAAAATAGGATCTCTTTTACTTCAGTTAAGGTGTGGCCCCATTGAAAAAGGTTGGGATTTAATCAGGATTACTGGAGTCCTTCATAAACAGAAGGAAATTTAGACACAGAGAGAGAGAAGCCATGAGGAGCAGCCAGAAGCTGAAAAGTCAACAGAACCCAGAAGAGAAAGGAGAAGACATTTACCATCTGATGGAAAAGCCAGGGAACCCCAAAGATTGCCCACCAGCCAGAAGCTATTGACCCTAGAAGGAGAGAAACCTTCTAGCCTCTGAAACTGCGAAACAATAAATTTCTGTGGTTAAGCCAACCCATTGTATGTATTTGTTTTAGCAGCTAGGAAAGTAAAATACACACAAACATGGAGTTTCAAAGTTACTGACAGAGAATATATCATGATTCTAACAGTTAATTACATCCATACTTTCTAAGTTTTATAAACCTCTAATGTATTTTTCCTTTGGTTTTATTATTCTAAGTTACACATCTGGGCTTCTTACAATGCCTTACTTTTATAGAAAGTGCATAGTTGTATAATAAAAAACACTGATGAGAATATATCAACATTCAACCCAGTGCTTTTATTCTGGGACTCTTGCTTCAAGCTACCGATGCTAAATGCTGTAGATGCCATTCTCCAAATATGTACTTATGTTTCATGATTTAAAACAGTTAAATTTCTGTAAGTATTGAAAATAATATAGTACCTTTTAAAATTCAGTTTTTTCACTAATTCAGTCTAACAGTTCCTCTATCCAGTCCATATTCATATTCATCCAAATACTTTTGACTAGCCACTAAACCCTGTGAAACAAAATGCCTCCCCGCAGATACAGGCAGAATAAGAGTCAACAGATCCCGTGGGAAACATAATATCAACTTCTCTGTGACAACAAAGAAAGCTAACTTTCTGCTTAGATTAGTGTGCTGGTTTGAAAGGATGTATGTACCCTAGAAAAGCCATGTTTTAATCCTAATTCCATTTTGTAAAGGCAGCCGTTTCTTTTAATCCCTATTCAGTACTGTATGTTTGAATCTGTAATTAGATCATCTCTCTGGAGATGTGACTCAATCAAGAGTGGTTGTTAGGCTGGATTGGATCTCAATCCATTCGGGTGGGTCTTGATTAGTTTACTGGAATCCCATAAAAGAGAAAACATTTTGGAGAAAGAGGAGATTTAGAGAAAGCAGAGAATGCTGCAGCACCATGAAGCAGAGAGTCCACCAGCCAGTGCTTTGGAGATGAAGAAGGAAAATGGCTCCTGGGGAGCTTCATGAAACAGGAAACCAGGAGAGAAAGCTAGCAGATGATGCTGTGTTCACCATGTGCCTTCTCACTTGAGAGAGAAACTCTGAACTTCATCAGCCTTCTTGAACCAAGGTATCTTTCCCTGGATGACTATGATTTGGACATTTCTATAGACTTCTTTTAATTGGGACATTTTCTTGGCCTTAGAACTGTAAACTAGCAACTTATTAAATTCCCCTTTTTAAAAGTCATTCCGTTTCTGGTATATTGCATTCTGGCAGCTAGCAAACTAGAACAATTAGAATCCAATTTTATAAGTGATGTCCTAGAATGTTAGGCCCAAAGACAGACAACATTGGGGTCAGACTTGAGTAAAAAGAACACTTATTATGGAATTTATCTTTACATTCATACATTTACACAGAAAATTCAATGCCTAGTATAGTTGCAACACCCGGCAGATGTACCCTATATCAGTTTAAATACTTTTTTTTTTGGAGGAAGACTTTTTGACAACTGTGAAATCTGAGCTCATAACCTGCCTTTGTGCCTCTTTCAGGTCAGAAGGGCTCACTTCTTAGAATCAGACAAAAAAGCAGACACAGATGGGGACAAAATACTATGGCCAAGAATCGGGGTCAGCAAATTTTTTTTAATAAAGGGCAAGCTTTGCAGGTCTCCATCACAACTACTCAACTCCACTGCTGTACCAACAGACAACAGTCAATATGTAAATGAATTGGCATGACTAGTTTGGGCCCAGAGCTGAAGTTTGCCCACTCTTGGCCATGAAGGACCCAGAGTCAGATGTCTCACTTTGAATACTATGTCCTTCGTGAGCTGCATAATCAGTGGCAAGTTATTTAATATCTCTAGGTTTCAAATTCCCACCTATAAAATGGACATGATTTCAGATTAATCTGATGGGGCTGTCACACAGATCATACATAAAGTGAGGCGCATACCATCAGCGCTTGATAAATATTTTCTACATTAATATACGCGCAATCACATATAAAGAAACATGCTATTTTGTAAACTTTTAAACATTTGGAATAATGCATTCAGCTTAGGTCACATTACCTAAAAAGAAGTTAAAGTTTCACAAAAAAATATATACTAATGTCCAATAAGTCCATGATAAAATGCTCAACATCATTCATTATCAGGGAAATGTAAATTGAACCACAATAAGATACTACTGCGCACCCACTGGGATGGCTAAAATTAAAAAGATGGACAATATCAAACAATGGTGAAGATGTGGAACCATCGCATACACTGCTGGTGGGAATGAAAATGGACACTCACTTTGGAAAACAGTTTGCCAATATCCTGTTAATTAAAAAATACAATTATGATCTGGCAATTCCACTATTGGAGTTATTCAACAAAAATAAAACACAGCCACACAAAGTTCTATATATGATATTCAAAACAGCTTTATTCATAACAGTAATTACTGAAGACAAGCCAAATATTCATCAACTGGTAAATGGATAAACAAATTGTGTTAATCTACAGAATGGAATACTATTCAGCGACAGAAAAGAACTCACTAACACAATCAATGACACAGATGAACGTCAAAATAATTATGCTAAGTGGAATAAGGCAGGCACTATACTCTATATTGTACGATTTAATTTATATGTAATTCTAGAAGAACAAAACTAAACTATACAGATTAATGGTTGCATAAAACAAGAGATATAGGAGGTTCGACACCATAGACACATATGTCAACTTTGGAAGCAGGGAGGGGGTAAGGGTGGGGGTGGGTGGTGGAAATGGTTCTATAATCTTGATTGTGGTAGTGTTTTTACACAGGTGTATATATTTATTAATACTCTTTAAACTTTTAAACATTTGGAATGCATTATTCCAAATGTTTAAAGTTTATCAACTTAATAAAGTTGATTCAAAGAAAAGGATAGAAAGAAAATAGAAATAAGCAAGGAAATGGCAGTGCAAACAGCCAAGTGTAACATAAGTTCAGCACAGATCAGAGATGCTTTTATTGCCTCAGGTGAGCCTGGAGGGCCACAAGTAACGTGACTGTAAAACTGAAAAACAAAGCTCTCTCCACTGGTCACGCATATTTAATTACTTCCCTTTTCATTCTATCGCTGAAAAAAAACAGGAAGCTATTTAAGCAGACCCTAAGATAGTGCCCCATGTTCCCTGCCTCTTGGTGTTATGACTTGGTCAATCGCCTCCCCTTGAGTATGGGCAGGGACCTTTGATTTGCTTCTAACCAACAGAATGCAGCAAAGGTATATTTCACTTTCCCATATACATGACTTTATATAAGAATATGTCTCAGTAGCAGACTTGAATACTCAACAAGTAAGCACACATTACAAAGAAAAAATATAGTGAAGTATCATGGTAAAAGAACAAGATATGTTTCACGTGCTGTGCCAGCAACAGTCCTGCCCATGAAGCAGCAGTCTCTCTATAAAACAAGAGACGAGTTTTAAGGTTCTGTCCATGTGTTAACAGTCTATAATTCTACAGCCTTAGTGCAAGAATATTTAATTTTACAATGATCATAAATAGAAAGGAGCTACTACCCTGGGGAAAAATATATATTAAGGTAATGGGAAAACAATTATTCTATGTAATAAGAGTATTTATTTTCAGTAACTAAGATTAGGATGCAGGTCTCTGAGTTTAACACGCATCGTATTCTTAGCATGTGAGAGCCTGGTCTTATAAATGTCAAATTCATACATCTAGGTTGCAGAGAAAATGCCATTTAAATCCACTAAAATAATCTCCAAATATATATGTTTGTTGTGTTGTTTACTTGAATTTTAGTGCCCAGAAGTAATCATTACAGATACGGTTCCTATTATAAATATAACTCTGTGTATTACTGACATTTCATATGCAAGCTATGGTTAGTGCTAGCTTATCTTCATAACAAGATAGGAAAAAAAAGCATAAATTAAAAAGGTATTTTATGAAGCCTACTTAGTAACAAAGATAAAAGTAATGCATATCATATTTCCAAGCTTTTTCTATAGCATGTGTCAAAACAATCACTTAGGAAAATAAGTGGTTAAAAGCCCTATGCTGCTATATCAGAGAAAAAAGAGCTAAACCACCTGTCTTCCATAATTCCTCTTCTTTCATGAATAATCTTTAGCTTTCATTAAAAATTGTTTAGGATTTCTACCTAAATTTTTGGCAATATTCTTTTTTGGGGGGGGCAAATTTTCTGCCATAGCTTGAAATAAAAATGCTTATATCTGGACTTTATATTTCAGTTTCTATTCTCATTCCAGCTTACTTGAGACATAAAAACTATTGTGCTTTCAAGTTAAACTGGTTTTTTAATTTGACCGCTGTGGGTCATATCCTTTCTGCTTCTGCACTTCTGAGGTGTCAAAACCAACATTTGACCAGACTGCCATATCAAAAACATGACACAGGAAAAGGATGGCTAGTCCTACCATTATAACTGGAAGGATGCCTTGCTCAAATAGCTTTGGCTATTTTATTTGCAAAGGACACAGATATTAAAATCACATTAGTATCCTATAGAAGTGTTTCCTAGAGCCTACCAATTTATTCTACAAAATCATTTATCAACAGACATACAGATTTCTGAAAGGCTACAGGGAAACAAAGATTAATAACATTACAGCCTCATGCCATCCGTGTAAATAACTTCAGAGGTATTTACAATTCCTTGAAAAGATACACTGAAGAATTAAATCCTATCATCTGACTGCACACCACAAAAGGTGAGAAGGAAACAGGGCCACCATAAAGTCAGGGGCACTGCCTGCTTCTCTGGCCTCAGGTCACTTGAGATTCATTACTGAAATAGCCATGGAAAAACTGAACTCTTTCTCCTTGTGAACTCACTGATTTTATTAACAATAATGACTGGTCATTTATTGACAGCCTACTACATGTAAGACACTGTGGCTAGGTGATTTCCATACTGTTTTAGTTTGGTAAATGTACTGGAATGTAATATATCAGAAATGCATTGGCTTTTATAAAGGAAATTTATTTAGTTACAATTTTATAGCTCCTCTGAGGAAAGGCAGCAGGCTTTCCTCTGGCTTTCGTCCCATGGGAAGGAACATGGCATTGCCTGCTGCTCTTCCCTCCTGGCTTCTTGATTCAAAAGGACTTCCCCAGGCTGATTCCTTTCTGCATCTCCAAACATCTGGGTCTGTGTCAGCTCTGAGCCGAGTTGAGTTGAGTTGTGCTGTACTGAGCTGCTGAGCTCTCTTTTGACCTCTCTCTCTCTTTAAAGCCTCCAGTTAATTAAATTAAGCATCACTCATTGTGGAAGGCACTCCTCTTAGCCTACCACAGATGTAATCAGCCATAGATGAGGTACACACGCTGATGACTTAAGTCCATAACAACAGAACTGGGCACCATCACCTGGCCAAGCTGACACTGAACCTAACTACCACACATACTATCACATTTGTCCCACTCAACAACTCAAGACATAGTATTTCTACGCTTATGCTTCTTTCATGGATGAGGAAAACTCTCCTGTAATAGTGATCATACTACACTACACTGTTTTCCTTTTAAACAAATGGTCCTCTCTGTAAAAGAGTGAGTGCCTTAAAATAGTGGATTATATCATTGCTATCTTTGTATTCCCAGAACCTAAGATATCTCTAGTACCTGGCACAAGTAGACAATCAAAAATGTCTGTAGTATTTATAAATGGACATAATATTGAATGAATGTGGTTACTAAATACTATGTGCATGATCTGTGCTTAAGCATTAAAACATAGTGGAGGCAGACAGAAGAGGAAAAAACTTTGATTCCTGAACATGCACATCCATATATAACTATGACAAGAAAAGAAGTTCAAAGCCATGAATAAACAAGACATGGAAACACAGCTTAACACTATTCAGTTGAAAGCCAAATACAAAAAGGAGTCTTTTATTAAGGGATGATTATACAGACAGGTACACTGGAACTGGAAACCTACTAAAAGGAGGGAAAGAACTCATTTAAATTCAACTTCATTTTTGTAAACATACCTACACAATCGATTGATCTAGAAAACAATTCTGCAAGATGTGAATTGTGTGAATCCAGTGGGAAGGTCCAGATACGTAGACTATATTAATAAAGACTAAGGGACTGGGAAAGAAGACAGAAAATCATGAACACAGATACAATGTTGGAGACCCTAAAATTCTGTTACATTCCAAAAAGCCAGATATATTTTTCTTTCCCTTTACTTGCTTGCCCTTATTTTTCAACATCTCTTTTCTTGCCACTTCAGACAGATAAAGATAAGTGAAATACAGTAAATTTATTTGTTTGGATACACATTATCTTTTGTAACAATATTACTGTTATGTAAGCATTTTTAATATTGCTTCTAGCAGATGAGACTTCTGCTTCAGCATATGTTACAGGAAAGAAATGTATTCCTGACTAAAATAACTAAACAGTCAACAAAAACTGCCTAGAAAATTATTATAAATCAATCTGGTTTGTATTTGTTGTTAACTATTTAAAGTAAACCAAAAATCTAAACCCTCTTCCCAAATGAGAATGAGTAACCCCATATTCTTAGGATTATTAAAACTTTCTATGGTGTCTTACCCCACACTAAAGCGTTTGCTGTAAAACCATTCTTAAGAGTGACTAGAATTGAGCCTCTTCTTCCTTCATATTTTTTCTCCCCTCTGAACCGTAGTCTCCGGCATGGCAGGCGAGAATTCTGCCTGCTGAGCCACCGCCACACCACCCCTTTTCTTTCATCTTTACTGGGATAATAAAGGTATAAGTCAGAAGATAAAATTCTAATGGATCTGCTCAACAATAGTCACCTTAAAAATCTAAAGTTTACTATGGGTACATGTAGCCCTAGTTAAGATCCTGAGCTCTGGACTCAGACTGCTGGGTTCAGCCACAGTTTCACAACTGTACTCTCAGGCAAATCACCTACCTTTCTAAATCAGATAATATATGGTTACATAAATTGTAAAACCAAGGTATCACATGCAAAGAGCTGAGCAAACTACTTGGAATATAAGTGTTCGATAAGCACTGCTTACTGAACTATAATTATTACAAGCAGTCCCAACATAGCTCTTGGAAGGCTTGGGTCAGGGCAGCCCAGAAACCAAAGAACACGCTAGGCAGAGAGTGTTAATTACGACTTACAAACAGGAGAGGATCTTTCACAGTGGCAGCCGGCTGTGGAAAATGAAGGTTAGTGCGCCACAAAGCTGGTGGGGGGGTACAAGGGCTTATGAGGATTTAGGACAACGGTGTGAGAACAGAGTTTCAGCAGGGGTTTGTTATCAACAGTGATCAAAAGAGGGAAGTTTCTACGCCTTGTTTACAATACCATGTACATTCTTTCCCTTGAATGTCTGCCCTGATCATGTAGGCAGCTATGAAATGACCTGCTGTCAATATGGAGGGGAATCCCAGGTCCTGGAGCCCCACACAGCCCCTACACTTGACTCCAGAATGCTTACTCTAGCCAAGCTGAGCTAAATTGTTAAATATGTCTATCTTGCTTTTCTTCCTTTCTTTCCCCTCCCTGCCAATAATGTATGCCATAGGAAAGTTTCTTTTTCTCATATCTAAATGAAGTGCTCATTCACCTGTACTGTACCTTGTGTATGCCTTAGTATGGCAACTAGAGGTCTTAAAGTCCTAATTTCAAATATTCTGTCCCAATGGTCTCTTAATGAGGCTAGCTACTGTAAGGCCAAAAAATATATATATATAACTGCCACACCCATAACATCAAAAATCCACGAGGATCCCTGTTACCTGTAACTTTTGAATTTATATCTTCCACACTGTATAAACAAAGACTGCAACATATTCCCAGGTTTCATACCCCATTACGAAAGTTTAATACAACCATGACTTACATATACCCTTCAGATACACCATTCCTAACAGTCCAGCTTCTTATAAAAGATAAAAAAAATTAGTAACAAGAGGAGGCAGTTGCATCAGATTAATACCAAGCACTAATTTAGCTTTTAAGTAAAAGCAAAGCAATCAGTAGAAAAATTAAACATGGTAAACTGTTTATGAAAGATTACATGAATTTCTTAGAAATGGAATCTTGTTTGGACATGCATTCCATTTCACCTGCTGCCTAAAGTACCTCCTCTGAGCCAATATCAAAAGCATCTGTGAACACACAGCCTACAAGGCTGTCAGATGCTACATATCAGCATTGCTTTAGCAGTTAGATTAAGATTTCCCAGTAGGCAAGTGTTGCACTACTTCAGCAACCAGCATCTGCCATTGTGTTGCAAATGCAGAACGAAGAAAGGAGCGGACTCACAAATCTTCCAGCTTTCTTTTTCCATGTGCAGTAGTTAGTGTCTTCCAAGGGTCACCTGGCCATAGGTGAATTCTCCCAATATCATGAAAGGTGCAAAATTTCGATATTCTGAAGTTTCTAATTCTAAAGTGAAGCCTCCACCCCCATAAAAAACTTAAAGAAGAATTATAATAAAACCTGGTCTTCAGGCTCTTGCTAGCAATTTTTTTTTTAAGCTGACAATCACAAATCACCACTCTGTACCCCATCAATGTCTCTTACATCACCCACTGTCTTGGTGAAATCCAAATTTATTTAAAATTTGCCATACAAATTCCTTCCCCAAGTTTTCAATCAGTGCAAACTTTTGAGTTATGACATAACAAGTTCTGTGTTCAAATTCTCAGAAAATTAGTGCTTCTTTTCTACGAACTCCCTAAATGTCTGAAAAAAATCTAATTGTTTTAGAAATTTGCATATAGTAATAGCCACCAAACCTACAGTTCTCTGTAAGTACAGAGACAATATTTTTGTTCATCTCTGCATATTCAGCACCTAACATAGAGCCTGACATATTCTAGGTTCTCAAAAATTGTAGACTAAAGAGTAGATTTGTTGCCTCTCAAATGTCTGGTAGTCCAAATTCAAATGGAAAAAATTTCTTCCATTGACCATCATTTTAAAAGTAGAGTTGTAGATATTTGGAAAATATTTGACCTCAAATTACAGTAAAATCACTTTTTAAAAAGTAACAACCTTTTTTAGAAATTAATGGATTATTAAGTAAAGATGAAATAATAACAGTCTCCAAAAGTCTTATATCTAACAGTTCAAAGTTGTTTTGAACTTCGAAAATATTTTCTCATATAAATGACATTTTGAGTAATGATTAGATTCATTGAGGACCTGAGAGAAGAGAAAAAAATACCTTGAAGCCTTGAACAAAGACAGTCATTAAAGGTCAGGAGGGCCTGTCCTGCACAGGAAGGGTATGAGAAAGGGCCTCAAACAAGGAAGAGGGAGGGGTATAAGTTCAAAAAAGCAATAAAAGCAGACTACCCAATGTTGGGGGCCTCTCACCTCTCTTTTCTTACAAGACTGTCTGCATGCTCCTCTTTGCATGTACATTTAATAACCTTTCTGCCTGCTTACTCAATCTGTGCTGTGCCCTTGAATTCTTTCTTGCAGCATGGCCAAGAACCTAGAAAGCCAATCTGGCAACATGAAATATCAATTTCATTGTATAATTTCAATAGTTTAAAAAGCATTTATGGTATAGCAAATGAATCAAATCACTATTTAATAATAGTTCATATTTTGTAAAAAATGTATTTGGTATTCCATCAGTTATGTTAGGATGCCAGAAGAACCTACCTCTGTGCCCAAACAGGGCTACAGTGAGACCAATTTGATTTAAATTCTAGTTTCTATGTAGCCTTGGGTAAGTTACTAAAACCTTTCTTTTCCTCAGTTACTATACCTCTAAGATGGAGATAACCACACTTTATCACCATCTATATACTGAGAATATATCTCATATATACGTTATGGCAATATTATTTCTTGAAATATATTAATGAGCTTTTCTCTTTGTCTTTGGACAGGCCCAGCTTCTATTCTGCCAGAGGTATCAATTTACCTAGGCGATATTTAGTTTTGTTGAAACAAGAATAAAAAGAGAAAGGTTCAATGTTCAATTCTGACACCCGGAAAGCAGGATTTTAAGTCAACAGTGAGTCAATATTTTTGAAAGTCAAGTCTTGTCAAGAGAAAATGTACTTTCTAAATTCCTTAATATCAATTTAAACCATTAGGGATGAGGAAGGCATGGGAACTTCATCACTGGTGATTTGTTTCTCTGAAGGTATCTGCATATTAGAATCACCTGGGAAGCCTTTTTTTTGCACTCTAATGCCTGGTCTGGGGTGAGGTACTCAGGATTGTTGTTGTTAAGTGCTATCAGGTGATTCTAATATGAAGTCTTGATTTAAAACCAGGCTTGAAGCTTCACATTTTGGTTCAAAACCACAATCAACACAGAATAGAAGGGACAACTCAGCAGTGCCTCCTAGCCCCTAGAGCCATGTGTATATGGTGTGAAGGGAATATTAAACTCTCCTGTGAACTGGTGGGGTAATGTAGAGACACAGACAGGCTCTGTAGAAGTAGAAGCCTGGGGCCAGGATGGAGGGTGTAAAGATAAGAGGCAAAAGCTGGGCCAGGGACCAGGCTAGTTAAACCACAAGGAGCAGTGACCAATCAGGACGGTGAGCAGTCTTGCTCACACTGTCAAAAAAAGTGCATAAAACTAATAATAAAAAAAAAAAAGAAAAGTGCATGAATGAGAAAATGCAAAGGATTGAGCATTTACCTGAAAGAAGCTGATACTGTTTAACTAGAAGAAACAGAGGCATCATTAATTGACAAGTCTGTCCCAGTCACTCTCACCTAATCCCCTTCCCATCCCAGTTGAGGTAGAAGTTCATGAAGAAAATTAGCTCAGTTACAGAATAGAAAGAAGCTATTGTCAATTAAAATTATCCAACATATGAAAAGAAACAAGAAATGAGGAGAGTTGTACTTTCTTTATTTCATTCTGGGAAATGTTAAGAGGCTTGCTCAAGGATTACTTCATTCTCTAGAAGAATGTACCTGAGTTTGGCTGCTATTGACTATTTTGTTAGTGCCCAGACACTGTGAAACTACACATGAACTTGTAGCTTTCTATCCAACAGAAAGTTATGGTTTTATTTCCTCTAGAACATTATCAGTTTTGTCTGTAACCTTACAATCTTATTCTAACACTTTTCTTAGATGTCCATAAACCTTTTTGGTACAACCATTAACCCTAACTGGTTCCCTCATTAGTAAATTACTAAATCTTTGACACATCTCATTCTATATTTCTAGATTACATTTTGATACCATATTTTCTTTGAAAATCTATTAGTAATGTAAATTTACCACACTGACATGTATCTCAAATGACAAGCTAATTCAAGTAAAATGCTTAGCACATGTTCTAGCCCAACACAACCCCAAGCCCAAAGAACACATCAGACAGAAGATTACTCCTGAGTTTAATAAGGGGCTTATGGACAGGAGGAAGATTTTCCTCAGTGGCAGCTGGTTGGGAGATAAAAGTCTGTACTTTCCCCAAAGCAAAACAGAGAGAGTGGCATGCCCAGGAACAGATTATAAAGTTTAACAGTCTCATGAAACTTGGTTACAATGGAGTTTCAGCAGAGGAAAAGGAAGGGGAGGTTTACATTCTCTGACCTTTAATGTCTCTCCTAGTCATGTAGGTGACTGCATGACTTGCTCTCAAGATGGAGAAGTCCACACAGCAGACTGCGTTAACCAGAGGACAGACATTGCATTCATTAACAGTGTAAGAGACAATAGAATATTAGGGGTTCCCTACACAGGGATAACTCCACAAAGTAAGAGCGTCTTGGCAAAGAAAGGGAATTAAATCATCCTACTGATAATTTATGAAACCCGTGATTTCAGTACTAAATGAGAAGTTTCTCTTCCAGATTTTTCTCATGTGCTGAATTCTGCCAGGCCAGCAAAGTATTCTACACAGTCCAGTTCACAGGGGTCACAGTCCAAGGCAGGCTGGTGGAATCTGACAGTGACAGTTCAGTGCACACTCAACATTGAGCTCTATTGTGTACATAGGTTACAGCAGAAACCTACTGCAGGAAGGTATTTGCTATGTTGTTAAGGGCAAAAAGAATATAAGCTAAATTTCCATTATACCACATGGTTTCGCCCTGCAACTGCAGGGAGCTATTTGGAGTCAAATTGACAATTAGCCTGGGCATAATAAGTATCCAGTCATATATACGATGCCTTGGGATATGGGTGGGGGTGGGGGATCCCAGGTTGGTTTCATATACAACTTTGGGCATTTTGTGTATAAACTGTGGTTTAATGCTTACATTTTGGGTGACCCCAATATCCCAGGAACCTAAGATTGCCAACTAACACAGCTGCATTGGGCAGGACCATGTCCAATTAGCCTTATTTTCCCCAATCTCTAATGCTGTGGCAAAGGCAAGAGCTAGTTCTTTTTATTGCCTTGTAGCTGTAGTGTTGTTGCTGGTCCTTTTATCTGAATTCACAGTGCCTGCATGGGCCCTGCCATTACCAGATCAATAGGGGTGGGAGCAGCTGCTATGAGGCTGGTGAGGGCAGGGTTGTCCACTGCTGTAGAGATGTCTTATCACCTTTTAACTGTTCCTTTAAAAGCCGAATCATCTTTCCAATTAACCCCCTGCCATGTGGTTATAAGGTAAATGAATTGTCCATAAGAAGTCGTTCAGTAGCTGAGGCTTAGCTTAGTTGTCCAATAAAGGGGGTCCCGGTATCACTGTCCACATGTGTAGGGATCCCAAATAATGCACTGAGCTTTTCTAAGACAGATATTATAGCTCCTTAGTTAGCTTTCCCTACTGGGAAGGCTAGCAAAGTCCAGTGGTCAAATCTACAACTGTAAAACTGTATTTTACACTTTCAGTAAATGACGGGGCCCAATATCATATACCTGCCACCTGGTAACTAGAATCTGCTTGTGAATGATGTGACTGAGTTCATAAGGAAGAATTTTCAGGTGTCACAGTGAACAGGAGCACAAGCATCCACAACTTCTTTCAGTTATTGCCTGGTGATGGACAGCTGGAACTGTTGTGCCAGTCTCCACAGAGTCTGTTACCCTTGGTGTCCTGTTTCTATGCAACATTCAGTAGCCTCGTGCAATGCTGGCTTTAAGCTATGAATTTTTGCTAAACCGTTTGCTTCAATATTGCCAGATAAAAAATCACTGTTATGGGCAGAGACATAAAACATGGTTACTGTTCACTTGTGACAAGTACTCCAGATATCTTCCCATATTTTTTTTTCAGTTGGAAGGGTGGAAGACAACAGTTCTTTGCTCTTGCTTCCATGTAGTGATCCACATTGTCTGGCCCTGGTACACTGCCTAATTGCCATCACAAATAGTTAATGCATCTCCTAATTTGTGAACAATGACCATCCATACAGCCTTTAGTCCAGCCCATTGGCTGCTTTGCATGGTCCCAGTTTCCCATCATATTGTGCCCATACTAGATTCCATGGCTCTGTTGTCCAGGAAGCAGGCTGCCTGGGTGCTGATTCATCAGTATACCAGGCAGACTTTGGTATACTGCCACTTCCATCAACAATGGGCACAGAGACAGCCATTTCAGTTATTTCCATTTCAATAACATGCTCAACTGTATACTGCCAGTGAGAGTTAGTGACAGTGTTCCATATCCAGCCCTGTATGGGGATGGCTGTTCTCAATTTCACAGGATGTTTCTGAGTTAGTCCTTCAACTTGCAGTAAAGCATTATAGGCAACATACAGTTGTTTTCCTAAGGGACTTCACCGCAGTTTAGCGCTTTTAACTTGCTTTGCCTGCTGCCTGTGCCACAAGCCCCACCCAAAGCCAATTATATTGAGACTGGCCTTATCTAATTCACAAGGCATATCTGTGTCCACCCCCATAAAGTGCAATGGCCCATCTGGGTGTTCAAAAGCAGCCTGCTGAGAGGTATGCCATTCCCAAGGATAGTGTTTCCTAATCAAAATATACTCAGGTTTTAACATTTAAACTGAATGAGGAAGGAAAGGTTTCCAATACCCCAACAATCCCAAGAAACCCATTAGTTGTTCTGGCATATGCAGCATGGGAAAACACTGTACTTTATCAATTACTACAAAAGGAATGAATTTTGCCCTTCCCAACCATACAACACCCAAGAATTTGACAGAGCAGCAAAGGCACTGCAGTCCACCACAATCAATTGTCCATCCCCAGCTGCTAAGAGGCAACAGCAACAAGCCTGAGGTTTTTTTTTAGCTCTGGAAAAGAGTTACTGTTAACATGACGTCATCAATATAATGAAATAGAGCTATACTTTTCTATTTAGCGAAATCCTTTGCTACAAGCCTACAGCAGATGATCAGTGTTCTAGTTTGCTACGTGCCAGAATGTAATATACCAGAAATGGAATGGCTTTTAAAAAGGGGAATTTAATAAGTTCCGAGTTTATAGTGCTAAGGCTGAGAAAATGTCCCAATTAAAACAAGTCTATAGAAATGTCCAATCAAAGGCATCCAGGGAAAGATACCTTGGTTCAAGAAGGCCAGTGAAGTGCAGGGTTTCTCTCTCAAGTGGAAAAGCACATGGCAACACGGTTGGGGTTTCTCTCTCATCTGGAAAGGCACGTGGTAAACACAGAGTCATCTGCCAGTTTTCTCTCCTGGCTTCCTGTTTCATGAAGCTCCCTGGGCTTCTTCATCTCCAAAGCATGGGCTGATGGACTCTCTGTTTCCTGGTGCTGCAGCATTCTCTGCTCTCTCTGAATCTCCTCGCTTTCTCTCTTGTCATTCTCTTTTATAGGATTCCAGTAAACTAATCAAGACCCACCCAAATGGAAGGAGACACATCTCCCCTAATCCAGCTTAACAACCGCTCTTGATTAAATCACATCACCAGAGAGATGATCTAATTACAGTTTCAAGCATACAGTGCTGAATAGGGACTAGAAGAAATGGCTGCCTTTACAAAATGGGATTAGGATTAAAACATGGCTTTTCTAGGGTACATACATCATTTCAAACCAGCACAGTCAGGCTATGTGAATAGCCTTGTGGGAGTGCAATGAAAATCCTTTGCTCTCCTTCCCACATGAGAATGCAAACGGGTTGACTGGCCCTACTTAACTGCTAACTAAAGAATTGAGTGTTAATTGCTTATAGTAAAGAATCAAGCTTTGGAAACACAGCATATAATGGTACATGTACCATTCTCAACAGTTGAGAATATGTACCATTCTCAACAGTTGAGAGATGAAAGTCTGCACTCCACCCAAAGCCAAGAGAGAAAAATTGAGAGAGAGAGGTGTGCCCAGGAATGGTTTAAGTTTAACAGTCCTCTGAGATTTGGTTACAATGGAATTTCAGCAGACTCTCATGAGAGTTGGTTATTAGGGGAGGGGCACTTTACATTTTTAAGAATATTTTTATTAGCATACAAATATTCTTAACATACAAACATTTCACACATGGTGTACAGTCAATGGCCCACAACACCTCCACACAGCTACGTACCCACTACCATGATCATCCCTTTGAATATGTGCATCACTCGAGGAAAAGAAAAAGAAAGAAAACACTCACACCAACCCCCACCACCCCCACCGACAACCAGCGCTTCTATCCACCCAATTGACTCTAACCTCTGTTCCCCCTACCATCCATTCATTTTCCATCCACATTTTCTACTCATCTGTCCACACCCTAGACAAAAGGAGCACCAGACACAATGCTCCCACAATCACACAGCCACACAGCAAAAACCACACCATCACACAATCACCCCCTACCAGTCACTCCAACACACCACACACTAAAAAGGGACATCTATACAATGCACAAGGGAAAAGGCAGGGTGTCATTGGCTGGGAGATTTCAGACGAGGTCGAGGGGTTGTCCTGGGGGTTGTTCCTACTCTACATTCTTTGACCTTTGACATCTGTCCTGGTCATGTAGGTAGCTATGTGACTTGCTCTCAAAATGGAGAAGGGGTGGGGCCTGGGCCTGGGTCCTTACAGCACAGTGCATAAATGTTCAATAAATGTTAGTTGTTATTATTCATAAAGTGTTCACATTGCTGGTAGCACCTAGCAATGACCATGAACTTACAAACAGGGGTCTGGGGCAGTAACCCAGGGTAACTCCAGGTGTATAGTTACAGGGAAGGCTCCCTCAGTAGGGACTATTTACATTAAGAATCAGCTAACAGCCCTGTTCAAAACAACTCCCAAACTCTCAATGCAAATGGTGAGAATCATTTGTTTATTTATCACAATAAATGAGTGGGTCTATGGGGGGGAAATAATCATAACTGCAAAATCAAGTACTCTGATCAAAAGGAAACCATTTCCTTAGTGACCAAATTGTTTCTTCTACACTTTAAAGGAATGATTGGATGATTTTTTAATATTATGTAGTTGATTTGGGTTATAAGAGAAAAATCAATACAGCAAAGGTATTTCCTCTCTGTGAACAGAGAAAATATTCAAAGAAGGATCTGAAAATTTTTCAGCAAAGTCTATCAAGAAAGAAGATATACGGTTAGTTTCATAAATTATACACTCATTAAGTATTATTACTCTGTAGGATGTTTCTTCATAAATGAAGTGCACTTGTAAAAAACAATAATTCACCCAACCTTAAAACTAGGCTGATAAGAAACTTCAAGGTTAAACTTTAATTTAGAGTTGTGAGAGCTTCAGACATATCAATACACTGTCAAGGCCACAGCCATTTGGAGATCCTCACTTCCACTGCTTTTTTTTCAAGTGTCTAAAGTAAAGTTTTCCTAATATCAATGAGCAGTACCACGATGGCAAACAGAAGGAATAAAAGTACCTAAACCTTATATAATGAAGTGAATAGCCTTATATTCTTTTTTCCCCTCATCTAATCTCTTTTCACTTGCCCAGTGTGAATGCGGGTAGGGGTAGGGGCAGAAAAAAGGGTATCTAGCTTTACTTGAAATAAACACACATAATGAGGCGCACACAATCATTCAATTTACCAGAGTGACAATGCCTTCATCATCTATCACAAGATACAAAGCAACTGAATGAAAACTAATAATTAATAAACAAACTACTGAAGTTATACACTGGTTTAAAGCAGGCCACTCTCCACACTATAAAATAATGTATATTTCCCCTGTCTAAAACAAATAAGACTATTTTTACCCTGTATGCTAAAATTAAACAAAGTTTTACTATAAGTACAAAAGACAATACGTTAAAAAAAAAAGAAAATGAATAGGTTAATAAAGTGATTTTAATGAAAGAAAAGGAATATTTCAGAATATTGGCATTTTCTCATCTTATAGAAAGAATCTTGATGACTATATATATGGTCAAGATGAGTATTAGTTACAAATTATGTGTACAGCTTGCTAACAAATTAGGGAAATGTTCCCCTTTGGTTTCTTTCCTGACTACTTATAAAATAATACATACACAAATTTACAATTCAAATTTGATGTCTTATGAGTATATTTTGTAGATCATGCTCTGAGAAGGGAAAGAGTGAACTAAGAGTTGCATGGAAAATATAATCTGCTGCTGGCTTTTAGCCAGAAACACTAAACCAAATGTTTAAAGATCTTGAGGACCCTAAGCAAGCCCAGTGCATCTGGACTTCTCAATTCAAGTTGTTGCTATTTATTTGTGTGGACCACAAAATAAAGGGCCAAATATAGTAATTTCTTAAATTAAAAATTCATGCACTTAATAATGTATTATTTTATTTACACGAGTAGAAAAGGAAACAATTTGAAAGCCCCTTGAGAGCATCTGTAACCATGCTGACAAGAAGTTCCAGTGATTTAAGCGATACCAATAACCATGTATCTGGATCTATGTTTGACAGTAATTTACAAGTAAATATAAACTTTTATTTTCATGCTTGAGAAAACATGCCAAGTATTCAGTATTTATTATCATCATTAACTTGAAGAATGAGGAAGCTAATTACAATAGAAAGAAGAAAATACTGGTCTTAGGAAAAAAATAAATTTGATTATCATACAGGCAGGTAATAAAGGAGTCATTACTCCCCCCACAACCAACTCCATATGTCTTCCTTAAACTATAACTGTCACAAATTAAGGTAGAAATGGTCACTATATGGGCAAATATATTGCTAATAAAAATCCATTCCAACATACCAGTAACTCTAGCACAGCATAATATAATTTTTTTAGGTATATGCTATAGTAACCCATGTAACACAGTAAAAGGCATGACATACTACAAATTTTCCTTAAACAAACGCCTGTCAACCTACAATTTGAGAAAATGCAGGGGCAAAATGGTCATGAAAAAATAAGAGACTTTGCAAAAGAAAGCAACATAAGAATCTGAGGAAATGAGAAATGGAGATTAGGCAGGGAATGTGGAGAATGTTGAAAACAGAATAATTATAAAAGAAAGGAGTCAATATATAAACCATTTTCAAGAAACTGCTTTTAGTTGATATTGTGTTAAGACCGTAAATTGAAGCATGAGTTGGAAAATTCTGCAGATGAAATCAAGAGGAGCCCAAAGAACTACAATCTCAAGCCACCACTTAGTGGGTAAATGCCAGTCTCGCTTACTCCATTTACACTATGGAAATACCGCAGACAAAATGGATCATGTATGATTACATTCTATACTTGGTGGTACACAAGAAGGTATTATGAATCCCTAATCTATACCATATCACCCCATTCAAGTTATGGGGGCATGACCTCGTGGGACTACCTCATCAAGAGTGCCCAGCATTGGCATGTCATTCACAACTACATTTGGTTGTATAGTTTGAAAAATAAATCAATCACTTCTTTTACCTCATCTATATGTACTATGTATTTTAATGGTTTGACAGCTCCTCTAAAGCACCTAGAGCTTTCGAAGGATGCTTTAATAGAAAGATGATCGATATACATTTTTAAATTAAACTGATTTTTTTTAACTTTTTTATTGTATAGTATAATATATATACAAAGCAAAGAAATAAAAAAGCAATAGTTTTCAAAGCACTCTTCAAACCCTGGTTACAGGATAGATCCCAGAGTTTGTCATGAGTTACCATATGATCCTCTCCTATTTTTCGTTCTAGCTGCTCCAGAACACAGGAGGCTAGCAGGCTTAAATACTTTTTTATCATCACAATCGACATTTTCCTTCTTTTTTTTGTGAACAATAACATATATACAAAAAAGCTATAAATTTCCAAGCACAACATCACAATTACTTGTAGAACATATTTCAGACTTTGACATGGGTTACAATTTCACAATTTTAGTTTTAATTCTAGCTACTCTAAAACACTGGAGACTAAAAGAGATTTCAATTAAATGATTCAGCATTCATATTCATTTGTTAAGTCCTATCTTCTATGTATAATTCCACTATCACCATTGATCTTTCCATACCTCTCATTGGGGTTGTTTGGGCTATGGCAATTGGAAGGGTGGTCTGCCACTAATATGGGGTATGGAGATGGAACTACCTAATGTTCTGGAGAGGCTGGGCTAGGTTTCAGGACTTGTCTGGACCAGGGACCCATCTGGAGGTTGTAGGTTTTTGAAAAGTTACTCTAGCACATGGAAGCCTTGTGGAATCTTATATATTGCCTTAGGTGTTTCTTAGGATTGGCTGGAATGGTCCTGTTTGGGGTTGGCAGGTTATGGTAGGTAGCAGGGTCTAGTTGAAGCTTGCGTAAGAGCAACCTCCAGAGTAGCCTCTTGACTCTGTTTGAACTCTCTCTGCCACTGATAGTTTGTTAAATACACTTCTTTCCCCCCATTTGGTCAGGATGTAATTGTTGATCCCATGGTGCCAGGACTGGATTCATCCCTGAGAGTCATCTCCTATGACACCAGGGAGATTTTTACCGCTTGATATCATGTCCCACATAGGTATGAGGGCAATGATTTCACTTGCAGAGTTGGGCTTAAGGAGACTGAGGCCACATCTGAGCAGCAACAAAGGTCCTCCAGGAGTAACTCTTAGGCATGCCTATAGGTAATCTAAGCTTCTATGCTACCTACATAAACTTCACAAGAGTAAGCCTCATGATCCGAGGGCATGGCCTATTGATTTGGGTGTTCCTAAAGTTTGATACAGTATCAGGGGATTCCCTGATAGTAAGATTTAAAGGTTCCACAGACTTTCTCTCGTCTCTCAGGGGACTTTGTCAATACTTTTTGATTATCTGGATAATATACTCTAGGATGTTTCCAGGCATTTCAATAATCTATACAGTATTAAAGGACCTCTTTCTCATTCTGTGCTCTCTGTGTTTCAGTTGTTCAAATGAGCTATACAGATAGCTTGAGTTAGAATATGCACTACAGAAAATTTCAGTTCCAGATCAAATAAACCTTTCTTCCATTGGTCTCAAAGAGTATGTGTAGTTCTAAAATACAGACACTGTCTTCCTTACCCGTATGTTCCGAATTACTTTAACCCCAACCTGTTCAACTTCATTCTTATCTCTAAATATCAGGTTATATATATAAAAAAGCCTCCCAAAATCCAGAAATAATAATCACCACTCAGGACTTAATATGTCTGCTCTAAAAGCTTCCAATCTATGCCCCTGTTTCCTTACAAACATTTTCTGAAGGTGACCATACCATTGCTGTTTTTTTGTTTCTGGCTTATTTTGTTTCACCAAATGTCCAACATGTTCATTCACATCACTGCATGCCTCACAACATTGTTCCTTTTTGTAGCAGCAAAACCTTCGTTCATAAGTATTACACCGTCGTTCACCATTCTACTTCTCTGTCAGTACATCCTTTAGCCACCTGCATTCATCGGGCATCATGTAGAGGGCCCAAAGTCCACAGTCCATCAACATTTTCAATGTTAGATAATTTCATTGTTCCCGAGAGACAGAAAACCAATAAACATACCCTCACCAAATAGGAGTTCAAAACCTCCTCTTAACTCTTCTCCCTCACCCCATTATTTACCTCTGCTGTTCCTGTGGTAGTGCTGGTGCTTTCCTTTTGAACATAGCTCATAGCATGCAATAGCAGTTCTCCCCCTGCACCCTGGACTTAAACACTCTTTATATAAGAATCATATCTTTGATGTAATTCTTACAATAACTCATTCATATTCTTAGTGTGAATCAGTGGGACACGTAGGTCTATACAACCACTTTCAATCTTGTTCATCTTCAATATGGTAATATTACTTCTAGACCCACTAGAGAATCACCTTCACTCTATCTATTCCCATTGCTTGTGTGTAGAAATATTATTGATTTTTGCACATTAATTTTATATGCCGCCACCTTGCTGAATTTGTTTATTAACTCAAGTAACTTTGCTGTAGATTTCTCAGGATCTTCCTAGTATAGTATCATATCATCTGCAAATAATGAGAGTTTTACTTCTTCCTTTCCAATTTGGATGCCTTTTATTTTTTGTCCTGCCTTGTATTAGTTAGGGTTCTCTAGAGAAACAGAATCAACAGGGAACACTTGCAAATATAAAATTTATAAAAGTGTCTCACGTGACCGCAGGAACACAGAGTCCAAAATCCACAGGGCAGGCTGTGAAGCCGACGACTCCGATGGAGGGTCTGGATGAACTCCACAGGAGAGGCTCACCAGCCGAAGCAGGAATGGAACCTGTCTCCTCTGAGTTCTCCTTAAAAGGCTTCCCATGATTAGATTTAGCATCACTAATTGCAGAAGACACTCCCCTTTGGCTGATTACAAATGGAATCAGCTGTGGATGCAGGTGACGTGATCATGACCTAATCCTATGAAATGTCCTCTTGCAACAGACAGGCCAGCGCTTGCCCAATCAGATAAACAGGTACCACAACTTGGCCAAGTTGACACGTGTCCCTAACCATGACATGCCTGATTGTTCTAACTACAACTTCTAGCATAATGTTGAATAATAGTGGTGACAGGAGGCATCCTTGTCTTGTACCTGATCTTAGGGAGAAGGCTTGCAGTCTCTCTCCATTGAGTACAAAGCTGACTATCGGTTTTTCATATATTCCTTTTATCATATTCATGTAGTTACCTTTGATTCCTATCTTTTGGAGTGTTTTCATAAGAAAAGGATACTGAATTTTGTTGAATGCTTTTTCAGCATCAATTGAGATGACCATGTGATTTTCTCCTTTCGATTTGTTAATGTGCTATATTACATTAATTGATTTTCTTGCGTTGAACCACCCTTTTATTCCTGGTATAAACCCCACTTGGTCATGGTGCATAATTCTTTTAATGTGTTGTTGGATTCTATTTGCTAATATTTTATTGTGAATGTTTGCATCTATGTTCATTAGGGAGATTGGCCTGTACTTTTCCTTTCTTATAGCGTCTTTATCCGGTTTTGGTATTAAAATGGTATTAGCTTCATAAAATGAGTTAGGTAGAGTTCCTTTTTCCTCAACTTTTTGGAAAAGTTTGGGCAGGATTGGTGTTAGTTCTTTCTGGAATGTCTGATAAAATTCCCCTGTGAAGCCATCTGGCCCTGGGCTTTTCTTTGTAGGAAGATTTCTGATGACTGATTGAATCTCTTTACTTGTGATTGGTTTGTTGACATCTTCTATTTCTTCCTGAGTCAGTGTAGCTTGTTTGTGTGTCTCCAGGAATTTGTCCATTTCATCTAAGTTGTCTAGTTTGTTGGCATATAGTTGTTCATAGTATCTTCTTATGATTTATTTCTTCAGGGTCTGAGGTAATGCACCGCTTCTCATTTCTGATTTTGTTTATTTGCATCCTCTCTCTTTTTTTTCTTTGTCAGTCTTACTAGTGGTCTATCAATTTTATTGATTTTCTCAAAGAATCAACTTTTAGTTTTATTGATTCTTTCTATGGTTCTTTTATTGTTCTTCTATTGATTCTTTCTATGTTCTCCCATTTATTTATCTCTGCTTTGATCTTCGTTATTTCTCTTCTATTTGCTTTAGGGTTAGTTTGCTGTTCTTTCTCAAGTTCCTCCAGGTTTACTTTTAAGTTCTCGATTTTTGCTCTTTCTTGTTTTTTAATATATGCATTTAAGGCAATAAATTTCCCTCTCAGCACAGCCTTTGCTGCATCCCATATGTTCTAATAAGTAGTACTCTCATTTTCATTCATCTCCAGATAATTGCTGATTTCTCTAGCAATTTCTTCTTTAACCCACTGGTTGTTTAAAAGTCTGTTATTTAATCTCCATATATTTGTGAATGATCCCATTCTTTGGTGGTTATTGAGATCCAGCTTCATCCCATTGTGATCAGAGAAAGTGCTTTGAATAATTTTGATATTTTTAAATTTATAAAGACTTGTTTTGTGCCCCAGCATATGATTTATCTGGACAATGTTCCATGAGCACTAGAGAAAAACGTATAACCTTGTGCTTTGGGGTGCAATGGCCTATATATAGTCTGTTAGGTCTAATTCATTTATCAAGTTATTTAAGTTCTCTATTTCCTTGTTGATCTTCTGTCTGATTGTTCTATCTATAGAGGAGAGTGCTGAGTTGAAGTCACCACTATTATTGTGAAACATCTATTGCTCCCTTCAGTTTTGCCAATGTCTGTCTCATGTACTTTGAAGCTCCTTGACTGGGAGCATAAACATTTATGATTGTTATATCTTCTTGGTAAATTGACCCTTTAATTAGTGTATAGTGTCCTTCTTTGTCTCTTTTGATGTCTTTACATTTAAAGTCTACTTTGTCCGATATTAGTATAGCTACTCCTGCTTTCTTTTGGTTACAACTTGCGTGGAAGATCTTTTTCCAACTTTTCACTTTCAATCTATTTGTATCCTTGTGTCTAAGATGAGTCTCTTGTAAGCAGCATATAGCTGGATTATGTTTCTTAATCCATTCTGCCAATCTGTATCTTTTAATTGTTAAGTTTAGTCCATTAACATTCAAAGTTATTACTGAAAAGGTGTTTCTTGATTCCACCATCTTATCTTTTTTATTTTATTTGTCAGATCTATATTTTCTTTTCCCTCTTTCTCTTTGTATTCTTTAAATTACCCTTAATGGTACTCTTCAATTCTGTGCCCTCCTTCAGATCTCTCTCCCCTGTCTTTTTTTTTCAACTGGAAGAACTCCTTTTAGTATTTCTTGTAGGGACAGTCTCTTGTTGAGAAATTCATTCAGATCTTCTTTGTCTGTAAAAACTTCAATCTCTCCCTCTATTTTAAAGGACAATTTGGCTGGGTACAGAATCCTTCGCTGGAAATCTTTCTCTTTCAGGATCTTGAATATATCATACCACAGCCTTCTCGCCGCCAGGGTACTGGTTGAGTAGTTTGAACTCAGCCTTATTTCATTTCCCTTGTATGTAGCAGACTGTTTTTCTCTTGCCGCTTTCAGGATTTTCCGCTTCTCTTCAACATTTGACACACTGATTAGTATGTGCCTTGGGGAAGGCCTATTTGGATTTATTCTGTTTGGAGTTCTTTGGGTTTCTTTGACTTGTATATTTATGCCTTTATGAGGGTTGGGAAGTTTTCCCCCATTATATCCTCAATTACTCTTCCTAGCCCTTTACTCTTCTCTTTTCCTTCTGGAACACCAATGATTCTTATACTTGTGCACTTTGTTTTGTCTATCACTTCCCTGAGTTGCCATTGAATTTTTTCCATCTTTTTTGCCATTTTGAGTCTTCAAAGTCAATTATCCTGTCTTCTATATCACTTATTCTTTTTTCATTTCCTCTAGTATGTTTTCTTTTGGTCAATGGGGTCTTTAATCTCTGTGATTTCCACTATTTTTCTATTTGTTCTATTATTTTTATTTATTCTATTTATTCTTTCAAATTCCTCTTTGTGCTCTTCTACTGCCTTTTCTGCTGTCATCTGCTATTCCGCTTATTTTATTAAGTAGAGTTGTATGAACAGCTTTGATTACTTGTTCCAATATCTGTGTCTCCTCAGGTGTTTTAATTTGATCATTAGGCAGGCTACATCTGTCTGCACTGTGATATGCTTAGTGATCTTCTGCTGTTTTTGTCACATGCAGGTATCTTGATTGTTTTACTTTGGGAGTTAATTTCTTTCAGTAGTCTAAGGGTTTGTGTTTGCAGGATGGTTGTACAGCAGGGAGCAGGGCATGGGGTGGAGCACTCAGCATGGTGATTTGTTTCAGGGCAGATTTGCTGGCGCTTGTAACATGGGCGCCCAGTGGCCAGGGAGGATGCAGCTGTACAGATGCACTGGTCAGGGGGACATAAGCATGGTGTGCACTGTTCTAAGGCATGGGCCCCTTTGTGTGCATACCTAGAACTGTGGCAGCAGGTCGGCATTACGCCTTCATGGATTCAGGGCAGATGGGACCCAGCTGTGCAGGTCAGCACTTTCTCAGAGCTGGGAAGTGAGGCTGAGGGCTATGCACATGCGCAGTTCTAGGACTGCTGTAATGTGCAGTTTCCAGAGCTGAGAGATGTGATTGGGGGCCAGTGCATATGCGTGGGCCTGGGAGTGCCATAAACAAATGCGCTGAGCTCAGGGAGGGTGGGGTAAGGCTGTGCAACACTATGGGTGGGGCGAGGGGGTGTGTGTAGCCTAGGTATGCAGGTTAGTGCCTGCAACCTTTATGCACTGGCAATAGCCTGCAGGGAACAGGGAGGGGGAGGTAGTGCTTGGGAGGGATGTAGGAGAGGTGGGTTGGGCTGCACTTGGGTGGGGTTGTGGGGCAGGTACGTGCACTAGGGGGTGGAGGGGTGGGGGCGTCTGAAGCGTGGGGAATGGGAGCAGGTGAAGGGGTTCAGGTGCGTGCAGCATGGGGTGAGTGGCCGGTCACAGGGCTGTGCCAGTGAGAGTAGTGCACCCAAGGAATGCAGCCTGGCTTACTTCCTAGGCCTGTGTACCTGCCTGTGCACTCCCATGGGTTCCATGCTCCGTGCCTCCATGCCAGGCTCCAGCCCTCTGCCTCTCAGTTCCTCGGCCTCTGCAACCAGGGCTGCCACATGTGGTGCAGAAGGTTCTCCCAGGTCATCCACACTCCCGAATTGCTGACTCAGTCGCCCTCCTGTCCCTTCTCTAACTTTTCCTTGGAGCAGGGCTAATCTCAAGCTGCTCTAGTTGGCCATTTTCCCAGAAGTAAACTGTGATTTATTTTAAGTCAACTGTTATCAGAAGGTGATTTTAAAAATTAGAAGACCGGGCAGGCCACGGTGGCTCAGCAGGTAAGAATGCTCGCCTGCCATGCCCGAGGACCCGGGTTCGATTCCCGGTGCCTGCCCATGTTAAAAAAAAAAAAAATTAGAAGACAATGACTTCTAAGTACTAGAATTCATACATTATTATATGCACATATGCTTACACTTTTGAGGACATGGGACACTTTGAAGTCTTTCTATAGGTAAGACAACTCTAGGAAACTTTAAAGCCTGATCAGTGGAAAAAATCCCCAACAGTTTCAGAGGAAAAGTGTCTCTCCTCTGATTCAAAGCTAATTCCAGTGCTCTCACTTTCACAGGAATTTCACTTCATCATAGTAACCTTCTCTCCCACTTAACTTCGAATTTTCATCTTTCCCAGCTCACATATTCAAATGTCTTTAAAACAAACCAACAAAACTAAACTAACATGCCTCTCTATTTACCACCCATTCTTTTCTTCCATTCATGGCCAAGTTTCTTAAAAAGATCAACCATCAATCTAAGGTACTGTAGCAAAGCTCACCAAAGAATTACTTATTACGGAATTCAGTTAACCCTTTTCGATCCTAATTTTAATTGACCTCTCTGAAGCACTTAAGCTGTTGACCTCTTTCTTGAAATAGTTTTTCCTTCCTTGGTTTCTATGGTATCTTTCTCTCCAGGTTTTCCTTCTACTTCTCTCCCTCTCAGCCTTTACTAGCTTCTCTTTTTCTGCTTGCCTCTTAAATATTCCTGTTCTGCAGGGTTCTATCCATGGTCCTACTTTGTTCTTTTACATCCTCTCCTAGGTTATTTCTACTTCCGCAGCACAAACTATCATTGATATACTTTGAAATCTCAATTCTCAGTCTCCTGCCCAATTCTCTCCTCAGTTTCAGTCCCACATATCCAGGTGCTTTCTGAATTCATCTGGATGTCTCACAAGTATATCATACTCGACGTGATCAAAACAGAATTCACAATCTACATGTGCTCCTCTCTCTCCTTCCCTCTTCCTGTAGTCAGGAATTTGAAGGCACCACGAATCACTCCCCAAGTCTGCCAAGTTAGAAATGTGGGCATCAGCTTTGACTTGCTCCTCTCTACCACAATACAAAGGGCAGTCTCCAAGTGCTAGCAATTCTACCTACATTACATTTTCTTATCCCTTCCTTCCTCTCTTTGCACTGCTCACTGCTACTACTGAAGCAGTACAAGCCTGCATCATTTCTTGATGTATTTACAGAAATAATCTCCTAGTATCAGCGTCATTATTCTTCAAACCATCTTTCAAATTGAGGCAAGAAAGAGCTTTCTTGAGTGCAAATCTCACTCACCAAATTGCATGTCTCTTTTCAAATTAAAATTCCTTTGAAATGGTTCTCCTTCAAGATAAGGTCTAATTTCCTGACACTTGTCTATCATTAACCTCATTACTCACCAATTTCCTACCCCTTTGCTCTGCTCTGGCCTCAAAGAATTCCTTAGAAATTTCCCAAAAGCAACATCTTTTCTATCTGTGTCTGTGCTGCTCATCTGCCTGACATCTTTCTTCCAGCTTTGCCTAGCTGCTCCTCTGAGACTCAACTAAGCATGCCCTGTCCTTCCTACAGACGTGCCAGATACCCACAGCCTGGGCTCAATGCCTTACCTGTGCTCAAAGAACAGCAGCCTTCTATGAATACTAGAAGGTACTGAGGCAGCACATATGTGATGAAATGTATCAATAGTTCTTAATCTTTATACCATGATTGTAACCAAATATAAGCAGCTAGCATAGGGAGTACTGAATAACTAGCATCCAAAGAATGTAATATGAATGAATTACAATGGTCTTGATATTTGCATTTGGTATAATGCCTGCAGCACCTAATGAAAATATATCAAATTATGTTTAGAGTAGGGGGTGCAAGGGTAGTTCAGTGGTAGAATTCTCACCTGACATGTGGGAGACCTGGGTTCAATTCCTGGCCCATGCACTTTCTGAAAAAATAGGTCAGCAAATGGTACTGCAATAACAGGATAGTCACATGAAAGAAGAAAGAAATGTGACCCCACCATATGGCATACAAAAAAAAAATTTTTAGAATAATATTTTGCTTACTGTTTTTAGGTGCTGATGAAGGGGGAAAGAATGGGATAGTTTCTAGACCTTATTAAACATAAACTATTTTTATATAGTTTAATAAACTATTACATAGATTTGAAGGTTTTCATTTACCTTCCAAAGAGCCTCACTACCCAAATTGTCAACAAGGCCATTGGCTCTTAGGGAGCAAAGACTGTCTTACTCATCTTTGCATATCAGAGTCCCCAGCACATAGCATAAACTCAGTAAGGCCTGATGAATGAGTGATATAAAGAAAATTATAAGAATATCTGGAGCCTATCCTGTCACAGAATTAGCGTTAACAATTTCTAATTGCTTACCTACTTTGAATTCAACCTATCTATAAATGGTTGGGGGCATACTACATTTTTCTGCAGGTATTCAACTCAGTATTCACATATTTAAGAAATATTGAGGGCAGGCCACAGTGGCTCAGCAGGCAGAGTTCTCGTCTGCCTTGCCAGAGACCTGGGTTCGATTCCCGGTGTCTGCCCATGTTAAAAAAAGAAGAAGAAGAAATATTGAGTGCTTTACTGTGTGCCATTCACCATGGTAAGCACAACAATTAGTGGGAAAAGCATTTGAAATAGAAACAGAAACTCTGGTTCCAACTCCACCTAGAAATTTAATAGATGTGTGATCCGGGCAAACCAATTTAAGCTCTCTTTCCATATATAAACTTTGAATAAATAATATACCTATTTTACAGGCTTCCTGTGGGGATTCAATGAGATAATACATAAACTCAATATGGTATATACTTATTAGTTATTCCTGTTATTCATGGTGAATAAAAAGTAGTAGATTTTTACATATTACTTTATTAAAACAAGCCCATGAAATGAATAAGGGAGGGTTTAATATTTCCACTTATAATTTTTAAAAACAGTCCCCAGGAACCTATGCAGTTTTCTCAAAGCCACACATGCAGCTAATAGGTGGAAAGTTCTTCAGTGTCAGATGCAAAACTTATTCTCTTGTACGTCTCTTACACATGTCACTGACATCCAGCAGTGTAAAAGACCCTACACCAAATACAACGACCATAGATGAGGCAGCAAAGGTCTTCTTAGTAACCTGAGGAGTTGAGCAAACACAGTGTTTAAATTCATTGTTTTCTTACTAAACAATAATACTTTTCTTATTGGACATTGTGTAATGCCAACTATAAGAGACAATTTAAAGTTTTCATAGTCAGGAAAAGATCCCCAGTGTCATAAGTTTTGCTTTAACAAGAAAATTCTAATATTAAAAAAAAACAAAAAAAAACTGTGAGGTTGCCGTGGTAATAATCTATCTGCAATCATGATACTGGTGGTATTCTGTTATATTTCTCTCAAGGAAAAGTAAACTAGATGTAGCCAATGAATTTAATAAAAGTATCTGCTGGACCAAAAGCCATGATATGACCATTTTTAGACACTATGACAAGAATTTAAATATACAGAAGAAGACCCTCAGGTTATAATACTAGTTTCATCAATAAAATTGAAAGATTTTGTCCCTTGAGGGATGGGAGAAAAAATAAGGAACTATTAAACTCTACCACCAGGGAAACACCTGATATCGTGTCAAACATTATGGACATCCAAATCAATAGGCCAAGCCCTTGATCTTAAGGCTTGTTCTTGTGAAGCTTACGTATGTATCAGAGAAGCTTAGCCTACCTATAGCTATGTCTAAGAGTTACTTCTGGAGGACCTCTTCTGATGCTCAGTGTGGACTATCTCTCTCTCTCTAAGCCTAATTCTGCTAATGAAATCATTGCCCTTCCCACCTATGTGTACATGACATCCAGGGGTGAAAGTCTCCTTGGCAGTGTGGGAGATGACTTCTAGGGATGAGTCTAGCCCTGGCACCATGGGATCAACAATGCCTTCCTGACCAAAAGGGGTAAAAGAAGCAGAACAAATAAGGTATCAGTAGCTGAGAGAGTTCAAATAGAGAGGAAAGCTTCACATTGCTACCTACTATAACTTGCCAAACCCCAACCAAAACCATTCTAGCCAATCCTCAAGAATACCTAGAGCATTATATAAGATTCTACAAGGTTCATGCACTAGGGTAATTTTCCAAAACTGACAACCTCCAGATGGGTCCTGGACCAGATAAGTCCTGAAATATAGCCAACCTCTCCAAAACATCAACTAGTTCCATCTCCCTATTCCATATAGTCAACAGCCCCTTCCAACATGAAAAAGTTAGAGTGGGCACAGCCCAAATACCCTTAAAGAATGGGGGAAGGATCAAAGGTGATGGTGGAGTTATACAGAGAAGGTAGGGTTTAACAAATGAGTATGACTGCTGAATCATTACATTAATATTTCTTTTAGTCTCCAATACCTTAGAGCAGCAACTAGAAGTAAAAACCTAAAATTGTAGAATTGTAACCCATACCAAACTCTGAAATCTGTTTTTCAAGTAACTGTTGTGATGTGCTTTGAAATTTATTGCTTTTTTGTATATATGGTTTTTTTTTCACACGCAAAAAAATATTTCTTCTAATCTCCAGTGTTTCGGAGATGCTAGAAGGAAAAATCTGAAATCCTGGAATGGTAACCATAACAAACTCTGAAAATCATTGCTTTTTTCTCTTTTCTTTGTATATATGTTATGTTTAGCAATAAAAATGTTTTTTTTAAGAATGAATAATAATTAATGAATTTAAAGATATTAAAATATTTCAACTTTGAAACTCATACAAGGTGCAGTCATACGATCTGGAAAGCTCAATTCTCTGGGCATGAAAAATAAATGGGTAAACAACTGAAATGACAGCCACAGAACAAGAAAGTCAGAATTCATCAAAAAGAGAACAAAATTAATACTCGAAGGAAGTTTGAATTATAAAGACTGAATTTCTCACCGATAGCTCAGAGGTTTCATTTTTGTGTTTGGAGTTCCTATGAACGTGTGAATGTTTGGTGTCACAGGGCTGTGAGTTACACTTTAGGACATCCTTGGATGATTTAACCTTTATACTTTTATCTGGAAAATGGCAGAAGGATATATTAAAAATAAAATGACTCTAAACAAAAAAGGAGAGAAGTTATGGTAATTAATTAGGCCATTCTGAAGTCAGGACTCAAAGACTGCTTATGCTGACAGGCACAATTTCAATACAATCAGCAAGGCCTTGGATTGTGCTCTGAGAAATCACAAGGATTTTTTTCTACTGTTAGGTTCTTCAAGTACTTGTTCTACAACTATCTAGAAATGGACACATTTTCCCCACAACTTTAAATGTGAGCAAATAATTTCTTTTTAAATTTGCAATGTATGTACAGAATGGTTATGTATGCTGAATGACCTCAAGATACACAGAATAAAAATTGCAACTCCCTTTGCTTCAACATTAAATTGATTTTGCACAAAAGTACCAACATTCATGACAACACAGATTTCTCCATTCACTGGCCAGCTCTTTCCTTATTTGAAAATAGCAAAAACTTTAGTTTATTTTCTGAAAACCATGTGCAATCAAGCTTTCTATATGAAAATCAAGTTTTCCTTAAATTTTTAATATAAAATTAGAGAACTCTCCCTTCCCACATCCTACCCCCACAAAAAGAAAAAGGATTGGCTAGAGACATTTTTAAAATAACAGTTACAATTTTTTTTCAACACAATTAAGTTTTTCAAATAAAGTCTTATAAAGTCAGACAGTTTAAGTTTTATTAAATTCAGATAAAATATTAACAACTGAATAGCATTTATAGTATCAATAGACAAAATACTTTTGTTTAGATATTGTTCCTAAAAATCATAGAAATGTTGGAAATGTTAAGAATGATTCCAGGATTTCTAGATCAAGGGACTTAGATGAAGGATGACAATATTAAATGATGAAGGAATTACATTAGTGAGTACAGATTTGAGGTAAAGTGCTAGATAATCATTCAAGCTTTAAATAAACCGGATAATCTCATGGGGATATATAGTAAATAGTAAGTATTCAGAAATAATGGGTTGGAACTTCAGGAAGGTGACCTGAGATAGAAACAAAAATAGAAGAGACATAGGTGAATAAGCAATAGTTGAAGTTACAAAAGACGATAAAAATCACTTAGTCAAACAATGTGAAAGAGAGTAAGAAAGAGAAAAGAGGTTAAACCTTGCAGGAGACCAACATTAAAAGGTCAGTAGAGTTTGAACAAACAAGCTGACAAAGGTATCTTAAAAGTCATGGGAGGCTCATTCACTTTTTGCACTGTGTTCAGTGTCCTCCTGAAGGCACTGCATAGCAACTCTAATGTGGAGCTGAGCCAGCATCAGGACCAGCTTTTCCCGGCTGACAATGAAGAACAAGGAAAATTACCAAAGAAAAGCTGTAGGATGCATGTTGGAAATTTTTCCTTTATACAACTTAAGAACAAATCTCTGAACTCTTAAGCAAAAGTGGTGACAAAGAAAATCATTATGGGCCTGGATAAAATGAAAAGAAAAAGAAACAACAACAATAGGATTCTGTTTCATGGAGTACGTCAATAACAGATGAAGAAAATGCCACATGGTACATAAGCAGAACTTGTCTGGATAACCAGATCATTTGCACAGACTGGGACAAAGGCTTTAAGGGAAGTTAGCAGTACCACTGAGTCCAATCTGGGGGGCAGGTACACTATGACGCTGGGAAAGGAGGCTATGGAACACTAGCACAATACCGGAGAATGGGCGAGAGCCTCATCAGTGAAAAACGTACTCCTTGGTCTGTTGAATTTGTTGAAGAGCAATGATGAAGGTCTGCAAATCAGCCCAAGTCTACCAGTATTTGATCAATGTCTCTACTAAGTGGGAAGCCTCTTCATGGTTTAACTCTCTGAAAATTATTAATGATAGAATGCAAAGACAGAAGTCTTGGAATATTGGCGATGTGTCAGATTACCAGAATGATTTCCTGTTACCAAGTCAAAAATTATGTTCTGTAATAACAGATTAGATCTATAATGTTGATTAAACTATCAGCCAAAAACATCACATTTCTTTTAGGAAAACTGGAAAAATGAAAAAAAAATTGTTTTATTGTGTTTGAATCTAGGGAGGTTTGTAATCTACATTAGAGTGGTTGTTTTTTTTTTAAGTTTGTGTGCTGGTTTGAATTTGTGGACTCCACAAAAGCCATGCCCTTTAATCCTCATTCAGTATTGCTGGGTGGGAGTTTTTTAATTATCCATGGAGCTGTGACTCACCCAATAGTGGGTGGTAACTTTTGATGAGATAATTTCCATAGAGGTGTGTCTCTTCCCATTCAAGGTGGGGTTGCTTACTGGAACCCTTTAAGAAGGAATCATTTTGGAAAGAGCTACAGAGCCTGTGCAGCCAGACACTTTTGGAGATGAAGAAGGAAAATGACCTGGGGGAGCTTCATGAAACAAAGAAGCTGGCAGAGAAAGCTAGCAGACACTGTTATGTTCACCATGTGCCTTTCCAGTTGAGGGAGAAACCCTGAACTTCATTGGCCTTTCTTGAGTGAAAGTAACCTCTTGCTGATGCTTTAATTTGGACATGTCTATAGACTTGCTTTAATTTGGACATTTTCACTGCTTTAGAACTGTAAACTTGCAACTTAATAAATTCCCCTTTTTAAAAGTCATCTCGTTTCTGGTACATCGCATTCTGGCAGTTAGTAAACTGGAACAGATTTTGGTACTGCAAGTGGGATGCTGCTGCAGTATGCAAATACCAAACATGTTGGAAAGATTTTTAAATGGAAAAAGGGAAAATTTGGGAGGAGTTGTGAAGAGCTAGATAAAGCCTAGAGTGCTTTGAAGAGACTGTTGGTAGAAATGTGGACTCTAAAGACACCTCTGGCGAGGCTCTAGACAGGAATGAGGTATGTGTTATTGCAAACTGGAAGGAAGGTAAGCCTTGTTTTAAAATGGCAGATAATCTG
>PVIY010025694.1:24178-36448 GCA_004026745.1 Myrmecophaga tridactyla | reverse complement strand
GGGGGTGGGAGGCCCGAGGGGGGCCTGGGATCCTGACCTTTTGTCCCGGAAATCCCGGTTCGCCTCGGGAGCCCAGGTCACCCTTCGGTCCAGCGGGTCCCTGGGAAGGAGATGGGGCCGGAGTGAGGCCTCCATGGTCCATGTCCCCCCAGAGGATACGTCCTGCCCACCACCACGGCTGGCCTGACCAGTTCCCACTTCAGCCCCAAAAGGGCCATGCTCGTAGACACAGCCCTCCCTGCTTGCAAAGAGGAGGTCATCCTCCCTCCTCCCACCCTCCTCCCATCCTCCTCCTCCCTCCTCCCATCCTCCTCCTCCCTCCTCCCTTCTCTCTCCCCTCCTCCCAAGTCTGCCCACCACTGTCCCCAGAGTGCAGGGATGGCCACGGGTGACTTACAGGGAGGCCTGCGTAGCCCTGCCTGCCCTGCGGGAGGAAGGGCCCAGTCAGCTCAGGAGCAGACACTGCTCCCCGCCCAGTGCATCCCAGAGCCTGGCCGCAGGGGCTGCTCGGACCTAAAAGGGCACGTACCTCGGGTCCGGGCACACTGGCAAGCGCCTTCTGTCAGCAAGTCGGCAGGACAGAAAACGTTAAAGCAGACAGAAAAGACCACGTTTGAAATGAAAATTCAATTGCTCACAATGTCAAAAATTAAACTTACAAAGCATTTTACTTCCAAAAGCCTTTCTGGTTTTGCCTTCCAGCCCTTCCCGGCTGCCAGGCTTTGGGGCGTCCCGAGAGTCGCAGGCTGGCAATGCCCCGGCTAGGGCCCCATTGTATGCAGTCACCCTCCCCCTCAGCCCCCATGCGCCCACGCGGATCTGCAGCCCCTTCAGCAGCCCGGGGAGTGGCCGCTGGACAGACGGACCTGCCCGACCCTGTGTGTGCAGCCACCAGGCGCCCGGACCTCACGACAGCCCCTCACAGGTGAACCCCGGGGATGCTGGGGCTCAGGCCGGCTGGACGCGTGGGGAGGGGCCCTGGGCGGTCACTTCCTGCCAGGCGCTGACCGCTTCTGCGACAGAACTCATTCCTCACTGGACTCACAGACTTAGGTTTTTCTTCTAACTGTTCTAAAAACAGTCTCACCAGGGGAGACGCTCACCGGCTCTGGGCAGACCCAGCACCGCCCCCCGGCCTGGGGCTGGGGTCCTTACCTCCTGGTCAGACAGGTAGACGATCGGCCCCGGGGGTCCCGGGGGTCCTGGGAGGCCGGGCTGCCCCACGCCGTCCTGCCCCGGGCTGCCCTAGAAGAGAAGGCACGACCCTCACCTTGGGGCGTCACAGCCGCTGCAGAGACCCTGGAGGAGCCCAGGACACCGAGGGGTCCCCAGAGTCCACGGGGATGAGTGAGCCCAGGGGCCGGGGCCAGTGGCCTGAGAGGTGACCCGGACAGGCGGGCGGGCACTGCTTTTGGCAGGCTGCGGCGCCACCCCCCCACTGCACACGCGCCTCTCCACCCAGCTCCGCCCGCCAGGGCCACCCACCTTCTCTCCTTGGCTCCCTTTGTCTCCTTTCGGTCCCTGCAGGAAGGGGAGGGAGCGACTTGTCAGGAGCAGAGCCGAGAGCCAACTGCCTCTGGGGGGTCAGCTGGCCGCCACCCGTCTCCGAGGGCCCCGCGAGGGACCCCTAGGCCTGCCCTTTCACCCGACACCCCTCGTGCTCACCGCAGGCCCAGCTGCGCCCTCGCTGCCAGGAAGCCCCGGGAAGCCGCGTGCACCGTCCCCTCCGGCTTCTCCCTGAGCAGGGTGGGGAGAACGCATGTCGGCGCCGAGCGCCCAGCTCCCGGGGACAGGCCCTGCCTGGGGTTCCCAGCCAATGAGGATGGCTCATGGGGGGTGGCAAGACGGTCCCCAAGAGGTGGTCAGTGGGGCTGGGTGCTGAAGGGGCCGCCTTTGGAATTGGGTGGGGGACTCTAGTGAACTCAAGAAACACAGCAGGCTGGAAGCGAGGGGGAATGGAAGAAGTGGGGGGCTGATATGTCCCCCCAGAGCCCCCCCTGCAGACTGAACTTGCTCTGGGCCACCCACCCACGTCACCCCTTTGCTGAGGCTGGGCACGGAGGGGCTGAGGGGGTGCAGGCCCGTCCAGCTCCTGGCCTCGCTTCAGCCCCCCAGGACCTGCGAAGATGGTCAGAGTTGGGGGCCCCAGAAGTTCTTACCTTGGCCCCTGGGGGTCCAGGCACCCCGGGATCCCCCTGTGTGGACAGAGGGGCTCAATGAGTGAGGGGACACACCCGGCCACCCCAGGAAGGGGAGCCCCTCCTGCTCTTCAGGGCCCTGGGGTCGGGAACATTGAGCCCCCACACCTGCTGGCCGATTCAGCCCCTACCCTGGGGGTGCGGCCCTGGGTCTGGGCAGTGGGGACTGCGGGCCAGGCTGGGGGCTGCTGTCCTGTACCGCTTCCCCAGCCCCCATTCAGCGAATGGCCAGGTGCACGTCTGATGTCCAAAGCCAGGACTCAGCGCCCAGGAGGGGACAGCCGCTGGCCGCGCCCCAAGCCAGCTGCCCAGGAAGGGGAGCCACAGGTCCTTATCCCCCTCCACGCTCCTGGGCACTTGCAGATTGCCCCCGAGGTGTATGCTGCTCCAGGGACCCGGCCCACGGGGAGGGGGAGAGCGATGTCCTTGGGACGCCCTTGTCACTGACCTTGAGTCCAGGCCTGCCTGGAGGGCCCTATGGGCGGGAAGGGGGCATCAGTCCTGCGGCGGCCCAAGCTCGGGGGTGTCCACCCCAGGGCCCATGGATGTCTCCCTCTGGGACTCTGGGCTCTGGCTGGGCCTAGGGGAGCCCCGAGTCTGCCCGTCACCCTTCTCGTCAGGCCCCAGCCCTGGGGGCACCTGCGCTGACAGCCTGACACGCTGCTCCCTGCCTGGGTGTACCCTCGTGAGGACCACCCCCACGGGGCCCCACGCCCTTTGCTCGGAAAGCTGCCCCCGACGCAGAGATGTTCTCACCGGACTTAAGTGGAGAGCTCAGGCAAGCGTCCTCTCCCCACCCCGGGGCCCGCTGTGGCTGGTCATGTCCCTCCAACAGGCAGCTATGGCCACCTCTGCCCCCGCCCACCCCCCCAGGTGGCATGTCTCTGGCTCAAGCTATCCTGATGCTGAAGCAGCCGAGGACGGGAACGTTTCAGTGTGAGAGGAAAGGCACGAGGTTGGGGAGTTCAGTGCCAACCACTCGAGTGTTCACAAAACCCACGTGAATTTGGCAGATTCCGCAGACTGGGGGGCCCAGTGTCTCCATGCCCGGGGGACAGGGACCCCTGACCCAAGTCTACACCATGGGGTGGGGCAGGCAGGGGCAGGGGCTGGCCCCAGGGGCGGCCAGGAGCCATGTGGAGCGGTGGGGGCCGGAGCCCCTTCCACTCGGGTGTCAGGTCAGACAGCCACGTCTCACACGAAAGCCCCAAGGAGTAAAGGCCTGGGTTTTCCCAGAGAAGGGTCTGGGGGCCGCCCCGCCCCACCCGGGGGCCAAGACCCTCCCCGGCCGCCTCTGCACCTCAGCATGGGGGCCTGGTCACGGTGGGGGCAGTACCTGAGGTCCGCCGGCGCCTCGGGCCGTCCAGAAGGGCGCCCCGGAGCCCTCCATGTCGTCCTGCGGGGAGAGGGCGGGCGAGGCTCAGGCCACTGCTGCATGGAGGGACCCCAGGGCCAGGCGGACCGCCCCAGGAACAGCCTCCCCCAGCTGAAGGGAGCTGTGTGCAGGCGCCCCCCGCCCGGCCTCTCGGGGTGCTGCGTGAGCAAGCCCGCCTGCCTGAGCCTCTCCTCTGCGCCGGGGCCAGCCCGGGTGTCCTGCCTCGGAACCTTCCAGGGTGTGGGGGGCCGTGGGTGACAGGCCTGGCGCAGGCCGCGCAGGCGGGGGACACCGGAGGCAGGACGGGCGTGGACCCAGGCTTTCGGGCCGGGCGCGGACCCAGGCTTTTGGGCCGAGCACGGCACTACTCACAAATCCCGCGGCCAGTCCGGGGCCCGGGGGTCCAGGGGGTCCGGGGGGCCCGGGGCGTCCAGCTGGTCCAGGGGCCCCTGTGGGGCCGTTCTCCCCGGGGGCGCCAATGGGGCCGGGGTCTCCTTGGTCCCCCTGCACAGGGAGGAGGCAGCGTCAGCCCCTCTGCAGGTTCCTGCTAACCTCCGCTGCTGGGGGCTGCCCCTGCACTGCGCCCCCCACACAGCCGACACCCGCGTGGACTCCTCACTCACTCCCTGGGGGCCTCTCAGGCCGGCCCACCCTCCTGGGGCCCCTCCATCTGCCCGGCAGATCCCATGTTGCAGTGCCCGCCTCCGTGCGTCCCGGGCCTGCCTGCGTCTCTCTACCGAGCAGTGCCTTCACGTCCCCCCACCCGTGTCCTAATGCTCCCGCAGCTGGAGACGCACGCGGTTTCCTGGTCTTGGTGCTTTCACCCTTTCATCACACTTCTCATCTAACTTTTGATCTTTCAAAGGTTCCTCTAAAAAGTTTGTTTTTTTAAACCTGTTTCTAATTTCTTCTTATTATTTGTGCCAGTTTGAAATTATGTGCCCCAGAGGAGCCGTGTTTTAACCCTGACCCCATCCTGTGGGGTCTGACCTATTGTTCACGGGGGAAACCCTAACAGGACCGTTTCCACGGCGATGGGACGCGCCCAGTGTGGCCTTTGGTTAGATGGAGATGGGACCACCCATTCCGGGTGAGTCTTGATTCGTTTACTGGAGTCCTTTAAAAGGGGAGACATTTTGGAGAAAACCCAGTTGCTTCTGAGCTAACGTGACACCAGGCGTCGGGATGAAGGAAGAAAATGCCCCGGAGAAGCTGTTTGAAACTAGAAGCCAAAGGACCAGCTGAGCCGGCCACAGGCCTTCCCAGGTGGATAGAGCATTCCAGGCCCATCGGCCTTTCTTGGATTAGGGTTTGGATTCTTTTATGCCCTTAGAACTGTAAATTTGCAACTTAATAAATTCCCTTTATAAAAGCTGTTCCATTTCTGGTATATTGCATTCCAGTAGCTTTAGCAAACCAAAATAATATTTACTTTTTTTCCTCCAGCTTTAGCCTTTTCTCTTAGTCTAGACCTCAGGTTGAAAAAAAATTCCTTACTTACCCTGAAGTTGCATTTGTGTGTGTGTAGCCTGTATGCACACGCGTGTGCCCTTACCTGTGCATGTCATCACACAGACGTCGGACATGCTTTACACTTTAACCCACCTCAGTGCTTCTTTCTAGGCACTGGCACTTCCGACATTTGTGCTTCCCCCTCTGACTGGCTGGGGGTGCCTGGCCGGGGACCCCCCATTCAGCCCCTGGAGCCCCTGGCGGCTGTCCCAGGGGGCTGAGGGTGGGCAGCGGGTGAGGGCTGCCGGTGCCGGGGGGACACACAGCCTGGGGCACGCCTCCCTCCACCGTCCCTCACGTGAAAACCCCAGCATGGGCCCAGGGCCTCCCCGGGAGCTGCGGGAGCCCCGGCTCCTGGGACCCGCCTGTGGCCACCCCACAAACAAAGGGAGGGTATGGTCCCCACGTGGTGCAGGCCGGGGAGGTGGTGTGAGCAGTGTGTGTGGGGGGTCTCTGTGCCTACCTTGGGTCCCGGGGCACCTGCTTCACCCTGTGGGAGAGAGAAGGGCCGCGTGTGAGCTGTGCCTTGTCCTACGTGCACAGCTTGTGCCCTCCTGCCAGGCAGGGCCCCCCCAGACCCCGTCCCAGCTCAGCTCTGTTCATCTCTACCTGGCGACACCCCCAACGCGGCGCCTGCCCTGACCCCTTCCTGGGCGGGCTGAGACGGCACTGGGGCCGCACCCTTGGACTCTGGGTCATGGCCACCGCTGGCCCAGGCCGTCCGTCCTTTCTGCCCCACGCTGCCCGTGAGCAGCCGGCCTCAGCCCCTCGTTGCAGCCGAGCCTGCTCCCCGCACCGCCCGACACCGCCCTGGTTGACGCTGACCACGCCCCCCCGGCCGGCGGGAAGGTCACGCAGGTGAAGGGCGCCTCGTCTCCAAACCCGCGTCTGCTCAGGCATCCACAAGCCCCTCCAGCACGCTCCTAAGTGAACCTCAGCCCCGAGGCCCACGTGGGACCACGCCACCATCCAGCCTCAGCCCCGGCGTCTCCTCCACTGCCGCCCACCACCCCCAGCCCCGCGGCCGTGCACCCCACCGGGCGGGCGGCAACTCACAAGGCCTCCTTTCTGGCCATGGTCTCCTGGGCGTCCCTCCTTTCCTGGGGGGCCCGGGGGGCCCTGCGGGAGAAGGGCAAGTGAGGACATGTGGGCCCTTGGAGGTCCTGGGAGAACCAGGGTGCTGGGAGCTCCTGCACCCAACATGTGGCCCCCTGGGTGCTGCCTGAACCGCCTGGGGCATCCTACGGCTGGCTTGTCGTGTGTGGAGCCGCGAGCAATCAGGGTCTGTGGAGGGGGGCTGGGAGGCGGGAGCTACCCCTATGCTGTCGATGGACAGCTGAGCTGGGACAGCACCCCCCACCCCCGCCCCCGACACAACCATCCACCTGTCACAGGAGACAACGCCTGCCAGCACCTCGGGGCTCGCACTCCAAGGGTGGGGAGAGGGGTGGGGCCGGGGGCACTGGGGAGCGGGGAGGGGGGCTCTGAGCAGTGGGGCAGCGAGAGAACTGGGAAGAGTCTGTGGGGCCGGAAAGGGGTCACCCCACAGGCCACCCCCTCACCTCTGCACCCCGGACAGTGCCTCCTGGCTAGAAGGCTGTGGGGTGGGGGCAGGAATGGGGGGGCTGAGCCCTGACAGGGGAAGAGACTGTCACTCCCGGGAGGGGCGTGAGCAGGTGAGGTGTGGGAGGCAGGACTTACCGGGGGGCCGGGGAGCCCGGGGACCCCATCCCGGCCTGGCACGCCGGGCAGACCCGCGGGGCCTGGGGTGTCTGAGCTGTTCACCCCAAAGCGGCCCGGCTCGCCAGGGAGGCCGGGGACGCCGGGGGGCCCGGGGGGGCCGGGAAAGCCTCGTGGTCCCTGGACAGGGGAGACGGAGCGTCATGGCACATGTCCCCAAACAACCTCGTCCCCCACGGGTCCCCGCTGGATGCCCACCCACAGCATAGGGGATGAACCGGGGAGCGGGCAGCATGGGGGCTCACCCGGAGGCTCTCCAGGTCGCCACCGAAGCCGGAGCCCTCCATGTCAATGAACGTCTGTGGGGACGAGCCACATACCTGTGACCCCAGCCCCAGCCCAGAGACCCCAATCCCACCACGGGCTCCAGGGGCTCAGCCGCCCCTCCCGGCTCAGGCGGATCCGCGGGGTGGGACAAAGCAGGGCTCACCAGCCTGTCGGGTGTGAAGGAGGGTCCTGGGGGCCCCGGAGGCCCTTGGGGTCCCGGGGGTCCTCTTGGCCCAGCCCCAGGCTCCCCCTGGGCACAGGAGACAAGTGTGTCAGTTGGGGTGCCGGACTGGCCCAGGCCCGCCCCAGCCTGGGGGTGGGTCTCACCTTCTCTCCCTTGGGGCCAGTGTCTCCTGGGGTCCCTGGGAAGCCCTGAGGCCCGACGTCACCCTGGAGCACACAGAGCGGGTCTGAGGCTGCCCTCCTCAGCGGCCAAGCCCCGCCGGCCCGTGCCTAACCCCCCAAGGGCAGCCCCCGACGTCCCAGCAGCCCTGACGGCCAGAGCCCTCCAAGGGGGACAGGGCTGGGCCTCCCGCCATGAGTCCAGGGACTCTGAGCGCTGAGGGACCTCACGGCCAGCCGGGACCCAAGGCCCAGTGGCTGGGTGGGACACCCCCCAATGGTGGTGCTTGCATGTGTGTACACGGATGTGCTTGCACGTGTGCTACTTTGGTAGGAGGACAAGGGGCCCTCGTGGCTTCAGCAGTGGTTGGTGTTATGAGCACTGGACACCTGCTTGGACGCTGTGGGACACGGAACCCAACACATGGCACTGGTGGACATGGGGGCCGTCCCAGTCCCCTGCCACACACATGTGAGCACACTCACGCACACATGCACAAGCTTGTATCTGCACAGACCCGGGCATGCACACGTACACACATGAACGCTCACACTCATGCCACATGTGCAACTATACAGGTACACTCACACATGCACACACATGTACAATGCACTCTTATACACACACATGCTCGCACACACACAGGTCTGTACACTCACATACCGTCACACATGCACGTATAGGTTAACACATGTGTACGAACACTTGCACACTCATGCTCACATGTACACTCGTGTGCAGTTACACTCACATGTTCACACTCTCACACATGCATACATGTAAACGCTCATGCTCCCACACGTGCACTTGCACACACTCGCACAAGCCACATGCACAATATGTACACGAACATGCATGTGCACACTGCACACACACGCTTACTCGGTGGACGTGTGGTCGAGGTCTGTGAATCTCTGGCCCTGACGGGATCCTTTCCCCGGGCAGCACCTGCAGCTACGGCCACGCCCTGCCGCCCTGCGGACACCCCTGGTCCTTCTAAGACCCTTTCCACTGTGAGGGCTGCAGGGGCTCCTGCGCGACCGCCTCTGCGCCCGTGGGCCCCGCGCTCCCTCATGTCCCACTCGGACCTTCGTGGCCACCTTATGTTTATTGGAAATACCATTTGTTGATTTTTAGAAATCCAAATTAAGTGTTCAAAGAAGGCCCCATTTCCAGTGGCTGCAGGTGCCTTTACCCTTTCCCTGCCGTCTTACTGCCCCCCTATGCAGTTTCCCCTCCCCCAACTTTCAGGCTTTTCACCTTTAATAAATCGTTTTCCTTTTGGACGCTCTCACTGCTATTTCTCTTTTTCTTGTCTTCTCCCTGGTAATTGGCCTAAAGCTCTTAACACATATGCTTGGCTTTACGTTTTCTATCAACAGCTAGACTCATGTTTTCCCTAGAGAAGTAAACTGCTTTTTCAGAGTGGTTCCTGTTGAGCTCTCAGCCGTACGGACAGTGTAAAAAAGGGTGGCGTGCCCCGGGCACCCACTGAGGACAGAGGAAGAAAGGCCCACCTACCGGCTTCCCGGCTTCCCCAGGGTCGCCCTGGAAAGGAGAGAAATGTTAGGCGGGGCACGGGCAGGGAGAAGCCCTCCACTCCAGCCCCTCCAGCCGCAGTCCCAGGCCAAGCCCCCCGCCCGGGCCCCCACAGGCTCTCAGCCGGGTCTCCACAGCCTGTCCAGGAATCCTAGGGCTCAGCTGCTCTGGGGGTCTCGGGCCTGCTCTGAGCCGGCTGAAGCCCCCACTCCCCCTCTGGGCCAGGCCTGACCCAGGGATGTGCTCACCGGCTGGCCATTGGTGCCCGGGAGTCCGTCCTTCCCTGGCGGTCCGGCAGGTCCGGGGGGTCCCTGCGGCCCAGGGACGGGCTGTGCGGGGGCACTGTCGGGGCTGTGCACGGCCGGGCCTGCGGGGCCCTGGGGACCGATGGGGCCAGGCCGGCCCTGGACACCGGGCTCCCCCTTCTGCCCCTTCGGGCCTGGAGAGCCGAGCCTCGGGGGCCCCTGGGAGCAAAGAGGACACGGGAACAGCTGTGCCCACGCCCCCCAGGGCCCGCACCCCTCCCAGGGACTGCCTTGGGGTCTCCGGGCACTGCCTGCATGGGGGTCGAGGTGACTCCATGCATGCTGGCCAGGGAGCCCCAACTCTGGACACCCAGGGCCGGGCCCGAGGAGCCTGCGGGGGCTGCCGTGAACCCCCGGGGCCTCACCTCCTCCATGCTGCTGCCCAGCTGCCGGGCACTCCCGCCCCTCGTGGCCGCCGCGTCTGGGTCCACACCACCTGCACTGCCCAGGCCTGTGCGCTCCTCGCCGGCAAGCGTCTGAACTGGGGGGGTGGGCTGCATCAGACCCGGGGCTGCCCCCTCCAGGGAGGCGGCCTGACCCCATGCTGAGCCCCACGCAGAGCACCCCTGAGCACAGGAGCTCCGCAGGTGCCCTGGCCGTGGGGGGCGGCGGGAGCACGGGCCTCAAATCAGTAGTAAACCCCACCCTGCCCCACGAGCCGGGGTGCCTTGGTGCACCATGAGCTCCACGTGGATGCCCAGGCCTTCGGGAATGTTCTTTCTGGCTCCTATACACTCAGAGACCTGGCCCGTCTGAACTGCCTTCTCATCACTCATCGCTTTTTTTCTTTTCTTTTTTTCCCTCCAAATGTTTTTGAAGAGTTGAAAACCCACAGAAATAGTGCAAGGGTCATACACCCCACACCCCAGGTCCCAGGCTGCCTTGTTTACGGGGCCCTCCCCCACTCCCCTCCCTCCCCTCCCCCTCCTCCCCGTCCCTTGCCTTCTGCCCCGTCCCCGTTCCCTCAGTCCCCGCACTCCATTTCATGAGTTCCTCTCTCGCTGAAATATGTGAAATATGTCCATGTCCGCTGCACTCACAGTGACCCTTCTTGTGCCCAGACACCTCTGTCCAGTGGGCCAGCCTGCCGGGTGACCACAGCTCACGGGGCCTGGACGTGTTCACAATTCTTGGGGCGTCTACACAGCCCTTGTCTGGGTGGAAGCTGCAGGAGCCCTCTGCCCCTCAGCTGGGGCCACCAGCTCCCCCTGGGCCCTGACCCTGGAAGGAGGCACCGGCCAGGGCTGCAGCCCGCGTCCTCCTCCTGCAGTCGGGCGGCGGGTGTCAGAGCTGCCAGCACAAAGGGGCACCATCCTACTCGGCCTCCACGGCACTGCTGGGAACACTGGCCCCGACGCTGTGGGTCCCGGGGTCCCTGGGCTGTATGTGTTGGGGTCCCCAAGCTGAGGATCGTGGGGTCCCCGGGCTGAGAGTTTTGGGGTCCCTGGGCTGTATGTGTTAGGGTCCCCAAGCTGAGGGTCTTGGAGTCCCTGGGCTGATGGTCTCGGGGTCTCTAGGCTGAGGGTCTCAGAGTCCCAGGCTTTGGATCTTGGGGTCCCTGGGCAGCAGGACTTGGGGTCTCAGGGCCCCCAGTCCTTGGGTCTTGGGTCTACTTGTTGCCCGTTTGGGGTCCCCAGGTGGCCCTGAGCCCCGATGTGGCGACGCCCTGGCCACTAGGGGGTGACACAGCCACGCGGTGGCTCCGGTGGGAACCTACAACCTGCTGCCAGGTCCCTAGGGAAATGCGAAGAGCGCGGCACAAACACTGGTGCACGGGGGAGCACCGCCCGGCTCCCGGACTCATCACACAGCCTCAGGATCAAGACAGGGTGCTGTCAGACAGACAGACAGACAGTGGCACAGAGCCCGTGGGGCAAGGGGGGCGTCCTCCGCACGGCTGGGCAACTGGGCAGGCACAGGCGGGCGGCGCTCACTCGGATCCAGGCCCCAGCACGCGCCCCGGCCCCTCCACGGGCCCCGGGGCCCCAATTCACCCCACAGCTGTGGGGCATCCAGGAGGGAACCTCTGGGCCTGGGGTTCGGCAGTGGCCTCACGTGTACCGGAGACCCCACCCACAAGCAAACTGATAAGGCGGACGTCATCGAAATTAAAAACGTGTCCTCTAGAGACACGATTAAGACATGACAAAACAGGCCACAGATGGGAGAAGATATTGCAAAGCGTGTATCTGAGGAAGGACTTGTGCAGAGAACACAGGAAGGGCTCCACGCTCTGTTCGCTAAGAAAGCAGCCCCGAGCGAATGGGCCAAGGGTCTGAGCAGCTGCTGCCCGGGAGACGGTGCATGGCGGGTGAGCAGGGGGCACACACGCCCAGCACTGCCCACTGGGGAGTGCAGGTGCGCGTGCAGGGGCACACTCACAGGCCCGCATCCATCGGGGAGGTGTGCATGCCGGGGGCACACGTGCCTGGTGCCTGCCCACCAGGAAGGTACACGTGCCAAGTCCAGCCTCGGGCGCCGAGCCGGGACCCGAGGGAGCGCGGCCCCCACCAGGCGGTGGAAGGGGAAATGGCCGCTTTGGAGAACAGCTCGGCAGTTTTAAAAATAGTTACACGTGGAGTGGCCGGCGGGCCCAGCCTTCCGCCCTCGGCACCTCCCAGAGACAGGATGGTGCACGCCCACACGATGAGGCTCGCATGCCACAGTTTCCATGTAACAGTCCGAGGCCAGCAGCCACCCAGAGGCCCACCGACAGGGAAGGGGACGACTAGCTGGACAGGGGAGGGGACAGACTAGCTGGACAGGGGAGGGGACGACTAGCTGGACAGGGAAGGGGACGGACTAGCTGGACAGGGAAGGGGACGGACTAGCTGGACAGGGAAGGGGACGGACTAGCTGGACAAGGGAGGGGATGACTTGCTGGACAGGGGAGGGGATGGACTAGCTGGACAGGGGAGGGGACAGACTAGCTGGACAGGGGAGGGGACGGACTAGCTGGACGGGGGAGGGGATGACTAGCTGGACAGGGGA